>MNPL01000348.1:0-17383 GCA_002081605.1 Tropilaelaps mercedesae
TATATATATATATATATATATATATATATATATATACAAACATTATAGACATAGCGACATTTGACATATAACCAATATAACCTCGACTGATATTAACTTCCGAATTACTGAAAATAGGGTAATGAGCTACGTGTGGCTGAGGATATCAAGAAAGAGTTCGGTGTTTCTGATCGCCGTTGGATGTGGCTTCGTGCGAAAGTACTTGCCCAGTAAGTAAATGTTTTCAAATTGCTAGTGTTCGCAGCCAAAACTATATCACTATAATATAAAAAATACGAGGAAGTGCACAGAAAGATTCTGATGCACAAAATAGTATCAGGAGGATGAAGCACTTCATTATTTATTTTGTACAAATCATTTTGTTTAGCTGATGTTTTACATAGATTTTTATGTTTGATCCATGTAACTACATTGCCTCTGCAGGGAAGAACAATGGGATGAGCTAGAAAAGCTTTCAAAGAGCAAACGAGTGCCACTAATCGGATTTCAAGGTTTTGCAGAGGTCTGTCTAAGTCACTCAAACAAAATGGAAGCTCTGAAGTACATCCTTAAACTCAAAGAGGATACAAAAGTCAACTTTGTACTCAGGTAATAAATATAATCTTCCATGAAGGTGTTAAAATTTATATTTTCTGGAGCAAAATAAAAAACGCAAAACGTCCTAGCTTGCTGGTAACGTTGGCTGCAACGGACTATCTTGCCAAATCCTTTTTCAATAATATGTGCTTTGGACATTTTACACAGGTACACTGATGGAGACATTAAAAAAGCGGCAAAGTTGGCATTGGAGCAAAAGGATCTCGAATGTTTACAATTACTACGAGAAAAAGCTATTGAGAAAACCAGAACCGCTAACCTGGCCAATGAAATTGATGAATATGTTTCACAATTACGAAGCAAAAAGTGAGGAGTATTACAGGTGAGCCTCTATGGTGCATATGTTAACTATGAAACCATTCATGATAGTTACATATAAACAGACACACATTTACATTCGCATTTTGCTGGGACATAAACAGTCCGCTTCCCTCGACAATGGTGGTGAAAGTGTGCACAGACTCTATATTTATACGACCGATTTTCATTGATTGTAAGATCGAAATACAAAATCTATTAAGGTACCAAAAGTTAATTACAACCAGCTATATATCATGAATGTACTATTGTATTGTAAGGTAATTGTTGGCACAATGAGGTCGATTTAATGATCGGCTAGGAATCTGTACAGAGAATTGTATGCACCGTTGGCTATGTTCCCAAAGTAAGAGACAATGAACACTTAAAAAACTAATAGTAGCTACGGCTGCTGTCTTTTGCTAAATTTTTTCGAACTAACTTGACCGATGAGGTTGAAAAACTTCACTCTCCTATTATTGCACTTATATAGATGTATGTATGTAGACGAATATTATGTGACGAAGAGCTCCAGTTAATGAAATAAATTATTTCGTATGATAGACTTTTAATTATTTATATTCATCATTTATTTTAGAGTTACCTTTAGATGGACAATAAATATCTATTTTGGTTACAATTTAAATGTGATCTTGTCTCTCAACCACCGGCAGACAAATGCGTCGTACTAGCCGCTCCTTTTTAACTTATGGTTATATCATATTATTCTTTCGGTGACGAGAGAGACAATATTCATATCGTCATGGTATATACAATAGCAAAAGCGAGAATAGTAAGCCACCAACAACAATCACGGTGGCACTATAACACAATGTTCAACACCTAAAACATCATTTCATTGTTAGCATTGCTGGCAACAAAGCTATAGCTGTTGAAAAAATAAACTCCTAGTCTACTTATAATTTGGCTTAATCCGGTAGGCTTTACAAATTAAAAATAATATAAAGTAGCAGGTTTAAACGACAAGGTGTGGAGAATCACCTAATAAATACCATGTAGTTTCATCTTGATTACGAACGTCTAATTTCGAGAGCGTAGGGGACAATAAACAAAACATTGGAGTGGCTGTTAACGCAAACTTGTTCGATGACATTCCGGGGAGGGAGGTTCACAAATACATAAGACATCGTTTTGATCTTCGGCAAATCTTTTTGCAGAACCTATAGGAACTTTTTTCAATGACCATTTTTAATAGTACGGGAATGTCGATTATGCTTCAATACTCGCATGATGCTAGTTCAACAATTTTTAGAAATCGAATAGGAGAGCTGTGGGGGGAACTGGGGGAAATCAAACTGGGGACTGTGAACAGTGAGACTGCCTGTCCAGTGAAGCAAACTGTTGAACTCTTTTGTCGCATTTCCGCGTTTTTTTCACAATTATGATAGCTTTTTTACGGCCATACACAATTTTAATTAGCACAACGCTTCAGTTAGTTTATTTAACAAAATACATCAAGTGTCTCATTTCTAATTGATCGTAATAAGCGTAGCAAAACTATATTATTACATTTGCAAGCTAATCGGTAAGAAATGTGTCATATCATGTGCTACCGCACAGATTATTATGGAACACCCGACGATGATATCGAAACTGACGATGTAACAATTTCAAGCTGGGTGAGAGCTGACCTCAAATTGAATCGGAGGTTTACAACATCCCAAATCTCAGCCCAAGTTAATGCAGCCAATTGGTCAACCTGGTGGCGTTTGACCAAGTTCGATTGCATTGCCCACTCTTCAGATTAAGATCCTGATAAGCTTTATTGCTTTTTCTGAGAAGCAGTTAAACGCGAGTACCTCAAGTGAAAGTGGATAAATGAGGTCTAATGCCAACTAATATTTTCATCTGGCGTACATCTTCCTAGTAGTATAGTGCTTAAGGTTTCATCGAAATGGGTAATTCAGTTTCAGGAGAACTTTGCGTAGATTCAACAGGTAAGCGATTTTCTTCCGTAGCCGCCACTGATACTCGAACGTCGAGGTTAGTAGTATCATTCATCGGCAGCTCAGGCGATGTATTATTCATATTGTCATATGGTTGGGTCTTCAGCCAATCGTCAGGCACTGTCGGATCTTGTAACATACGTTCGATGAATTTTTCAAAGTCAACATAGGCGGCGATTGGCTCTTTCATTCTTACGACCAACGATGAGCTATAACATAAAGAGAAAATCTAACTCGTTTGGAGGCAGAAAGTAACAGACTAGTGCGCGGAATTTGTAGAATGCAATGGTTAAAAGGAACACTTCGTTTTGTTATGAAACGTTCTCTAAATAAAAATTTTAAATTTTATATCTCTATTGAGAATGAGAAAATAATTTTGATAAGCAGTTCAACTTTGATGATCATATCTTTAATTCTCTACCATCAGTGGGCCCGGTACTAAGAGCAACATGGCTTTACTAAAGGAGCTTGCAAGTCTATTAGAGGACATTGTATGCGACGGAGCTGACTGTTTAAACTAAAGTCTGGTCGCACTAAAGTCTGGCAGGCCTACTTGAAAGGTTATATTAAAGTTATCGTTCGTGTTCAAACGAAATTCATCAATGTGTAGAATTACAATGCAGTGAAAAGGGTTTCACTATCCCATTAGTATCACACCTATACAATACGGCAGGCATCAAGATCTATAATGCATCCTAAAGCAAATAACTTATCAAAATATTTTAACTTTCGGAAAAATAACCCTCGGAGTGGCCAGACGATATATGCGCTTGAAATTTTCAGGACGAAAAAGGCCAAAATTACGGTCCCATGGCGTTTAGGCAGAGAATTGGGAACGAAGCATTAGTTTCCTATCTTTATATTCTATTGAATATTCATTATGTGGATACGACTTTACAAAATTGAAACCTTAAATATTGTTTTCCGTCCCCCTTGACGTGTGTGATCCGGCGTGGTGCTCTTTGGCTATAAAACAAAAGTGAAGCCTTACTTCACTTGTGCATTTGTAAATGTAATGATAAATTAGTAATCTTAAGCCCACGGCATTGACCTCAGAGAGCCTGTTGGCTCTCTTTTTTTATCCGCTGTTGAGCGTCCTTGGTTTTTACCCGCTGTTGAACGTTAAATTGCGACAGAATTATACATCTTCTGAATAAAAAAGCAACTAAAAATCGAAAGATATCTAGGTAAATGTTACACAATGACGAGGCCAACAATGCACACCATGACATGCTTTTTAAAGGTGAATTTCAACGAGCAGGGGCAACTATTCTTCGCACATGCTTTCTAAGTCACCGTTCGCATCGTTAGGTTATTTTCCCTAATTTCCCTAACACTTCCGAATTTAAGACTTAGTTTGACGGCTTAATGAGGTCACCGATGTGTGTTCACAAACAAGAAGACGTAACATGTGGCGGGTTTTTAGTATGTATACTGGATCATTAATGAAGCCCACTCAATAGGTTTCATATTATAAATAATTTCAAAAAAGCATCGCAACTTAATAAAACGCGGCAAAACAGCTTATAAAACTAACCTTGTATCGTTCAGGGACGAGATTGTAGAAGAGATAGTAGATGGGAAGACAGGGACAAACTGCGTTTGTTGACATGAAGGCTCCTTAGGTTCATTTGGTTGAAGAAGACTTTCATCAAAAACCCGTAATATAAGCGTCATATCTGGCCGGCAGTTATTCGTGATGTTGCGATCGGAGAATGCGCGAAAATGCATTCTGGCCAATTCTTCAATGACGTTTTCTGCTACTCCATTGAGCACTGTGCTATTTGTGAACGTTGAATTCTCCGAATTACCGGGGTAGCGGGCAAGCCTATGAAGACACCTTGAGATCTCCTTACGGATTTGACTACATAAAATGGCCGCCAACTAATTCGGAAAACAAGCAACAAGCATAAAAACTAAGCAGTAGGTAGTATTTGCACTAAATATTTTTCGTGTACTAATACAGATACCGGTATCTTTAGTACAAGCAACCGCAGTAAGAATACTGACTGAAGTACTAACCTCGCGCATTTCAGTCGCTGAAGGGTTCAGATGCCCAACGACTTCGAAAACACCAGGTGAGGCAAGAATTAGAAATTTCCAGGACGGTCCAACTTCGATTACCAATTCTTCAGGCTCCACCCGCAGTGCTTGAATGCTAGACAAGGTTTATGCATATTAAGGAACTTTGGTCTAATCCATACGTATACAACTTAGAAAATCATAAGCGAAAAGCTAGAATACATCAGAGAGTACCCTTACGGATCAAATCACATACTTTGCATGTACGCTTTTTCTCATAAACAACTGGCGTTACTATATAGAATTATTCATATAATTGTTGGTTAAACTTCATCATATTCTGTGCGTAATTTCTTACTACAATATTAAGGAGACTTCACCTATCGCTTTGTAATTTAAAGTTGAAAAATATTAGACTTGTTAAGTTATAACAATAAGACTTGTATTCACAATGCCCACTCGAATGTACTGACAGCAATATGTGGATATACCTACTTTTTGAGAGAGGGATGCCCAAGAAAGCGTGTTTGGTGGACCTCAGCAATATCAAGAGGAATGAGCACCTGTTCACCTAAACGGAGCTTTTCATCATCATTGTCTCGATTATGGGCACACGTCAGAACAGAAATGTCCCATGATACATCATCAGCTGAGGCTTGTCTCCAAACCAGAACAAATTCACAATAAACATTCAAGTTAACAATAAGGCACATGTCTTGCGTAACATGTTCAATCCGTTCCACCTTTAATCTATTAAACGACTATTGACGCCTAAATGTACCTACAGAACTTAATTTACTTCCATGTGTTCTCGTATTTTCCGAGGCGCATGCTAAAACTAAATAAAATTTTAGTTAGACATTTAAAAATATCACCTTTTATAGTTAGTTCAATGGAAAAAACCTAATTTTTCAATTTTTCACAAATTAGACAGCGAAGTTGCCAATTCCAAAATACTTTTCATTTTTAGTTAAAACATTGGCGTTGTCCCTATCAATGAGTCTAACTAAACATTTTTTTATATAAGATGAATAATTACATAATATTTCTACCGCTTCTCACCTCTATCATCGCTTTTTCCATGAACGAGAACAGCGACACATTCTCCAGCATAAGAAAGAAACAAGGTATTGTCGACAAGTACACATATTTCTCCAGAGGCAACCGAATTGACTTCCCGATTTATTTGATTGACCCGATCAGCATCAGGTAGAGATGACGGCGGGGCGCCCTGCGACAACTAGAGATCATGCATACAATAATTTTATTGCTACTATAATTTCAATTCATAGACAAAACGCATATAGTTTCATTTCGCTGAAAAAAATCAAGCAAGACGACGCCTCTGGCATAGATTTGATCTAGGCTTAGCCTTATTTGATGTCCGTCAGTTCAATATGGCGTTGGATCAATTCGTATAATCATGGCTGGAACGAATGCACTGAAATTTAGTTAATGCCTCGCAGCTCACATTAGCGATTATTATATTTATCTAATAAAATCACATACATGATTTGTTGATTGCACGAAGTTATTGCGGACATACTGACATGACATTCCTTCTTCGGCTTTATGGTTCGTTTGATTTGCATTTATTGTATCATTTTTATCGTTGTACTTAAGATACAAAGTAAAAAGCGAATAAAGTGGCTGCGCATATTTAGTATTTAAACTTGATTCGGATAAGATCGTGACAGTCCCGCGATCCTTAAGCATAACGGCACCATGATATACAATAAAATGCAAAATTCAAAGCCCATTTAATAACTCTACCAAATCTCACTATGTTTTACTTTATACACAAAAGCGCGAAAGGATATTTAAACAATAATATGATATGTGTTCTACGTACAAGATTTTCCGATTCGATTTCCATACGGACAAGTTCGACTGTGAGGTCGCTCAAAGTGGATAAATACTGTTTATCAAGAAAGAGCCATGCTTCACGTATAGTCCGCAAGATCTGGTCACGCGACTGCCCGGGCTTCACCTGGCCGAAAATTAATTCAGCCGGAAACGCAGATGCAGCAAACTTAGCACAACGGGCAGATCCTTTACCCGAAAATAGTCCGTACACGAAAAGATCGTCTTGCCTGAATTTGAGAATAGGACCGTTTACGAGATCAGTTAATGCAATCAATCAGCCTAGGAATTAAGAAATCTTCGGAGTGCCTATTTTGTTTGTTAGTGTATTGCGAGTGTTCGGACCGGGGTCTGAATTTGTCATTACAAGAACGTAAAGCAAGGGGTAATTAGCCGTAGAACCTCCCTTCACGCACCATGGAAATGCATTGTATACCCACCGAAAATTAAAGCCAGTCTCGTACAGTGGGTGTCCATCTCTCTTGTATCCATTGTTGTGATAAACTTGATTAGTGTTAGTCGCTACTCTGGAAAACGGGCATAATGGTATATCCCGGGTCCAGTCGTCGACGATGCATCCACCCAGCTCGTCGATTTGATGATTTTGCGGGTGAGTTGGCATCTTTACTAAATATCAGATGACGACGAGTAACGTCTGCAATTCAGCAATCCATAGCACGTCCGTAAATAAAGCTCTTTCTCAATAGCAGCTATTTCAAGTCTTCTTTATGGATACAGATTAAACTGCAACCGCTTCGTTGGGGTGCGATACAGAGCCTTTACCGATAATATTTCGCTCTGTGTTACTGTTTGGCTAATATTTTTGCTATGCTAAAATTTTCTAATGTCTTGCTAATGGTAATTACGCAAAAATGACACTGAAACGAGTAAACATGTCTGTTCTTCAAATACTATGTGCGACATCCATTGACGCTGTTACACGTCTGATAAGAATGCAAAATTAAACGAGTATTTATTACCTAAGACGATACGGTAACTGGCTTTCTTTACAAAAAAACAAAAATAGTGAAATAAGGTAGTTTTATACTCATTTTTGATCGATGTACACTCAAAATTTACCCAAGGTGTTAGTTATAGTGTTTATCAAGTATAAAAAATTTTTATCCACCCTTTCATCTGAAACAGAAAACGTTGTCATAGCCCCATTTTCAATATTCAATTCTCGAATTCCGATGATTTTGACGGATATTCGCTGTTTTAGTATACCTGTTTTAGTAGTACCAAAACGTGTTATAACTTTCGTTAGGCTATTTCTAAGTTTTAAAGGCGCCCATAGATGACATTTTGACCTACATCAATTACCTTACGATAACGAGAATAACCTTGGAAAAAACCAACTACTTTAAAGAAAAGTTAACCCGTGTAATAAAAATATTTTTATTCCTATGAAGCTTGAACATTAGGTAGCGCGGGGGGAAACCATATAAGTGCATGGGATATTTAAAGCTGCCCTTTCCCAGGCCTCTACAGAGTCGTCTCATCCTTGTAATGTAAATTAGCTGCTGACAGCCTCTTTCTTGTCGCGCTCGGTGGCGTCGTCGTATAACAGTCGTACAGCAAAAACTCTAATGACAATTTACTAACCTTTGGAGTATAAAATAATTTGGCTCAGGCTTATTATTGATTTAAGACCACATAATTATCTTCTTGGCATAAAAAATGAGCAAGGTCCAAAAGATGTCAAGAGATGCGCGTAATAAATACTGCACCAATATGATTTTATGTCTAAACTTACTGCACTGGTATGACAAGTATTTTTAAATGAAGATTGGATTTGCTTCTCCTATAACGTTGCTGTGAGAAAATACCCACAACTGCACTTCAGTTTTGTTGCCTTTTTTTTATTTTACATCACGTTTTTAATGTTAAGGAGTACAGCATTTGAGCATTGTAAATATAGAAACAACGGAACAATTTTATTACATCATTAATATTACACCTTCACAGCACAAACTTGTGAAGATAAGGGTCTTCTAGGCTTCACTACATTTTACGAAATACGTTTACGGGTTAACCTTAGTGTTATTTCGAACGAAAGATCATCATATTCACTTCTCTAGCCACTTGCGTTCGTTCTTAATGGCTCCAGCTATTAGGCACGATTATTGGTGACACACCGTGACATCTCATCAACGTTACGAGTTGGGTCAAATATACAATGCAGCTGATGCAATATAGTGGACAGCTCTATACATCTATGAATCCCCTCAGCAATCTCATAATCATACTCACGAGGTTTCTATGAACAAAATAATCTCGTATTCAGTTATTTTAGATTAAAAATATTTATTAATATTTCTTAGTTAATAAGTGCTGGTGGCAAGTTGTAGCTTGTCTTCTTGAAAATCTATCGAAATATGGACGCTTTTCGACGTTCTTGGCCTACCCAACAGCTTACATCTCAGGAAGAATTTTATTTTTCCTAGAAACCCTTATGACCTAAAAAGTGCAGCGTTTCAAAACTGAAGCTTATGAGGAACATCTTCAACGCAATATTTATCTAGTGCATTTACCGTGAAGTGTATTACCTCCTCGGAAGTTAAATATACCGCAATTCTTTTGCCATTAATTACTTGAGAACAAAAATTTTGCATGTTTGGTTCTCGTTATTATTAAAAATCTATATCTCTACAGACCAAAAATGCCCTCTGTTGGCGTCTTCTTGGACGGAATTGGGAAATCTCGATCAAAAAATTGTGGCCACTCCTCTCCACACCTCGTGTAGTAGTATATCACAACATTCAGCTCAATCCATAGTAAAGCGGCAAATTTGGTTTGCAAACTACAGAAACAGACATTACTGTACATAAAAAACTCGAGGGAGCATACAGCGCCTTCCTCCTTCGTGCGAGTATTCTTTCATACTTGTTTTTCGTTCATTTTCTCGCTGTGTTTTTGTATAAAACTAGCGGGCCATACACCTGCAATCGTGCCTGTGAAGCTAAACGCTACTCCTACTTGAACCTCTGAGTCGCGTTTCATATTGCTCAATCGTGGCCTCTCGAATGCTAACCAATTCTAAATTGATAGCCCGTTCACACTGTCCGTATATAACAAATGGCAAGTAAAAAATAAAAAGAATTAGTATTTATAACTTTCAGCACTTTTTTTATTAACATAAGCCGGAATTGTCGACCTGACGCAATCGTGTCAAAAAACTACTACATGAAGTTTACAGCTTCAACGTAAAACGCACACTAATAATAAACTGGACCTCTAAATATTAGTGTTGGAATAGGCATTCTTTACAATCAACTCTCGTCTAGATTTGTCGTTTTCCTGGTGAAAGAACTGCCATAAGCGCCAAATATAGGTGTTCATGTGGTGCACTACTTAAACAAAACACTACTTTCTACTATTCTCATTCTAAAATAAAACAAGCGGAAATTTAGATTTCAATACATTTACAGTTTTGTCTTCAAATTCAAGACTAGCGTTTCGATTATATATAATAGAAGTCCTTTGTATAAATTCCGAATGTGCGCCTCTCTTGGGAGCAAACAAGCACCATATATACAAAACTAGTTCCACAATTGTTATGTAGCACGTTACATAATTGAGGCCTTCATTCACTGATTTGGTCAATCACCGCTACGCTCGTTATCAATCAGTCCGGAAAAAAAGTTGTTTTTCCTTGTGTTCATTGCCATTTTCAAATCTTGTCCACGCCCTTTTTTCATGTCTAGTTTCGTCTCAACACCCTCAACACTCCAGAAAGGAACCTTTTGGTCGACACTAACACTAGCGGCAATCTTTTTTTCTCGGTCTAAAGCGACTGAGACGATAGGAAAATTGCAATGGTTTCCTAAGATGCCGAGCGGTTTATTCGGGAAGAATGATGCTGCGCGAACATTGCCATCACCACTTCCGTATATGACAACGTTGTCGCTAAGAGTGGTCATACAATCGATTGAAGCCTTACTAACGCTTTTCATTGCATTCACAATGTAACCAAATTCTTCCCAATTGAAAATTTCGAACGAGCCCTCACTGCCACCACAGACAACCCTTTTGCCTTTGATCAATGTCAATGAAAGGAATTCCTCTTCAAACAGTTCCGATTGCATTACCATCTTCTTGCGACGAACATCGATAGCAGTTAACGTACCCTCTGCCGATGCCGCCAGGAGAATTTTTTTCTGTTGCGGCTCAATTAAAAGGTCAGCAATGTAGTCCTCACATTGTTTATACGTCTGAACAGCTTTCTGTTTCGGTGTACGATGATCCCACATACAAATAGTACCATCCTCGTCACCTGTCGCACACAACCATTCATCAATATAAGCTAGTGAAAATAGTGAGCTTTTGTGAGCCTTTTTCATATCGACAAGCACTCGCATGGTGTTGACGTCAACCATCTTCCATGATTTATCCTTAGAAATCGTAAACAATGTGTTTCCATCAGGTGAAAATTCGAGGCCACGACATGATTTGGCGTGTGGCCTGCCCCGAATGACTTCTTCATTTTTTTCTAACGAATACTTCCATATCATCAGTTCTCCGTCAATAGAGCCCATTGCAAGCAAATCATTGGTAGGGTGAAACTTGACACAGGTCAAATCCGAGTCACTCTTTATTATCGGAGGCACTTTGTAATCCTCATCAAATTGTTCCTCAAGTGGCCTTGCTGAGCGTCCCACCTCATCTTCACTATCCTCATCGTCATATTCCTCATTTTCACTCGCGTCTTCGCCTATGAACTCTTCTTCTTCGTCGCCTGCTGACATGGCTTGCCCATTTGTATCTTCGTTCTCCTGACCCGACAGGTCCGAGTGTAGCATTTCATTCTCGGACGAGGGGTTTGAGTCTGAATCAGTGTCTGACATTATGCTTTCCAGGTTAGTCTGCAAGAGATACCGAAAATAGTTGAGATATCTTCTCTGAATTTTGTCGGCTACAAACGGTATAAAATAACCAGTCATACTACGGGAGCAGTCTTAAAGTATTATGCATTTATTAAAAGTTCATCTTCGAATGAATATCAGAGCAGAATAACAAGTTTAAAACAAAGTTTACTTATATATACAACGCATAGTGCTTATTCGGAAAGAAAGAGGTGGGCAAATCATCCTATTATTGCTAAGCTACAAAAAGTGACAATGAACTGGACGCGCATTTGTTTATATTAATACAGAGACTGAACCCAACAATGCAACAATGTTTATTTTCTCCGGATGAATGAATTGACAGAAAATTAAAGCTCCTACGAAACAAAAAAGAACCCTTTATTCTTACCGACCCATATATACTCAGCAAGCTAGGGAGCGCATTGCTGCAATAAATACTTGCAAGTACTTTGATTCAAGAAAATTCAACAACTGTATACCTATATATATATATATATATAAATATATCCATTGCTCAGTCATGTAATCTTAGCACAGTCAAGCAACAGAATGGCTAACTAAATTTGAGAGGAGTTAGCTTTAGAGAATTCACCATAAACAGACACCCTCAACGGCCCAAGTAATGCACTGTAAAAACGTACCTGAAGTGATTGACGAAACTTGAAGCCATTCGTCGTGTAAAATTCCAAATAACTGCTCTTCGCATAAATTACGGTGCGGAGTCACCAACGTGCGGTGTTTGATAAACAAATTGCTATCATTGGCAGACGACTTGCTCTCTGCTTCAGATCTCGGAATGGAAATGAGCACAGTCATAAATTTTCTTGGCGTAACCCTTCATTATCCTCATTTTTGCCTTTTTTCTTGTTTTTTTTTCTATATTGATATATACTATTCCGACACGGAAATGAAATAACCCAAAACCACTTGAAGTTGTATCAATAGCAAACACATAAAAGACACCCCATTTCATAAGCAGTATAGTATCTCTTTTTTAGCATGCGATTTATTGACTTACGGATAAACAGGTAGAGAGGCAGTCCGAATGGGCAGGAAACAAAATTAATGTTCTTTTAGGCAAAATGGTTCACTGCATCTTTGGGAAAGCGGGATATTGTACCCCCAATGATCTACACACATTTCATTCAGAGTACTTGATCACTTCTAAATGCCATCGACACCTCAGAAGGACGCTTTGCACTATTCGTCAACCAACCAGTCTATTGTTGTTCTGGAAGTAGCGAAATAACAGCTAAGAGAGGAGCAACGTAGGATATAAACATTAAGACGACATCCGGCTCAGTGGCCCAAAAAGTTTCCGAAGTGTATAAAAAAGACATGGACTGATTCTGAAAAATTGAAGCTACTGAAACTAAAAAACAAAGCCATTTACTCCATGTATCTTATCATATTTGAATATAAACCCACGCAGGTCTGGACGATTTCGCAGCACCGCCATAACGCCATTTTGAAGGAAATTGGAGGGATAACAGCTGACAATGTTTTTGCCGACGTCACATGGCTCTTAGCACAGTGAAGTTAAGTGCGTGGTAAGTTTGTGCTTTTATCTTGTGCAAGAGAGCTTGTTTGACTACTTTTTGTAGGAGGTGCGCCTGTGGGAATATGCTACAAGATGCTTTTAAGCATTCCACAATATGATTATTATTGTTGTTGTATTAGAGATAAAGCGCTCTTAAAAGCTTGGAAACGAAGATCTCGTAAACACTACCCAGTCGTGTTGTCAGTTGTTATATTCAAGAGGTCGTCGAGCTTGGTGGCTTAGTGCATTCGTATGCGCCTTGCGACTAGAGGAGACACGTAGGTGCACAGTTCGATCCCCGCCGCTGCACATTTACATTTATATGGAATCTGTCTTACGAAGTAAAGCAAAAACTGCTACCGTGGACGTTAAATGTTGGCTGATGGTCAGCTTTTAAAAAACTATAGATTCAAGAAGACGAGCTCGGTGGCGTGGTGCATTCATGTGCGCCTTGCAACCGGAAGAGACACGTAGGTGTATGAGTTCGACTCCCGCCGCTGCACATTTACATTCATATGGGGTCCGTTTTACGAAGTATTGCAAAAAGCGCTACCGTGGACTTTAGATGTTGGCTGATGGTCAGCCCTAAAAAAAAAACTCGAGAGATATTAATCGATCATCAGCGTACTCAGTGCATGAATCCTTTAACACCGATACCGGAGATGACATTACAAATAATATTGTTTTTAATAATGTGCCGTAATTTATTAATACTTTTTTACTATAAAATAAGAGGGTCATCAGCAAAGTGTTGGGTGTAATTGGATTATTGACTAATTTATAATGCGCGTAAACTGTGGTAACGCTATCTTATTATACCTCTTATAATATGCACGATAGTTGGCAGCTAATTGTTGGTTGCTGGAGGTGTAGGAGGGACACTTCATCAACTTTTAATTGAGTGCACCAGAAAGAAGTACAATTATATGACTGGTGGGCACAGAATGCGTACACGAGAAACAGGGACCCCTTGTTAGCCACACATCGCCCGTTGCGGCGATGCCTCAACAGAAATTTCGTAGATTTAAGAACCAGCTGACGTAGACAGCATCGCTCGCCCAAGCTGTACTTAAGTAAGAATTGATAAAATACAATTTACAAAGAAAATATGTGTTCAAAAATATATAAAGTTTTCATTGTTAAAGATAACAGACACGTTGTTGTTACATATCAAAGAAAGAAATAAAGGCAAAATGTATGCACTAGACGGCGCGAAGAGGCTAAGTAAAAACCTGTATTCACCATAAAAGACATATTTTGATAATAAATAGTTTCTGAAAACTTACCTTGTTTATGTATTTCAGATGCCCTCAGCTGACTACTTGACACTTTAGTAAAAAAAAAGCCACCACAAAACTAGCAGCAATATATTTAAGGTACAAAAAACAACGTATTTACTATTTTGTTACACCTTACTGCTAACACCGTGGGGTGAAATGTAGTTTGAGTCAAGCCAAATAAGTGATTGTACACTTTTGCGCAAGTGTGCATATAAAAAATATACACATTTTTCACCACAAGCCCTACCTTTTGAATATGACCTAAAAAAAAAGCAGGTATTTCTTAATTACTCATTTTGTAGTTAGTAACCAATTTTATTGGTTACAAACTAATAATAATCCTTTCCACTGCGCAGGGATGCCATCATGCTTGTTTGCCTGGATGACCCAATGGCCAATAGTGTGGTAGCCCCCTGGGATAGTGTGGTAGCTCATCAACTTTTGGTCAATGGCAAAGAAGGGGTGGATACTAGAAATCGCTTGCGCGATAAGACCTCTTAGTTTATTATAAGCTCGTGTCTATTTAACTTGCTTAATTTACCCAAGCACATAGAAGCATCATATGCTTAATAATTTTCACCGGCTTTTCTCATCCATTCGGTTTCAATGGCGTATTTTAAAAGAAGTCTGAAAATATCAGCGTTGCACAGTTTTTCTAAACTGTGAGGCTAAGCAGTGCTTTCTATATTGTTGATTTAGAAATAACATGTTTATTCACAAATGGTATCTTCTTAAGAAGTGAAAGACAAGTTGGGCTTCTGGATGACCACTCGCCTGCGGAAAATCCTCTTATAGCGGAGCTTGTCGATTTTTGCGTGAAACAGTCATCCATATAACCCATTGCATCCTAAACATTTTGAATCTGTTTTTGACGAAATAATATATATGCGTCTTGAATTTTTTATTGTCTATAGAAATTTTCTGTTGTCAAACTCGAATTCAGGTTGAAGCGCTGCCTTAAGGATGATGAAAGTAATGAAGTATTGCTACCGTAGGTAAGCTGTTAATATTCTAACTAATATGGACGGCGATTCGTGGAAAATTATGTTTGTGTATTTATAATACTATATATAAGCTTGGTGGCCTCAACAAAAATAAATTTTTATATTAGGGCACGTTACATCATGGAATAATAGCAATCATGCACAGAAATCTACTGTGATAATTTGACATGTTGATTGACTTTGGTTTATTTTTTTAATTATCGAATTCTCTTAAACGGTTCAGTAATATATTTAAGAATGGAGGGTTAGACGAGGGAGATACTGAATAATCTTTTAGACAACTTTATTTAGATGGCTATAGAGTTAGCATTCTTTAGGTGAATGGTTTGTCGTTTATGATGTTTTTGGTTCCACTGCTGCAATTATAATGGGCCGGGAGCATGCTACGAGACCGCAACTTTAAGCTTCCTTCAAGAAATTTTCGAAAATTTCTTGAAGGAAGCTATCCGAACAGAAGTTATCCACAGCTGCTCAGTAGAGAGTATTAGCTTTTGCAAGACATTTTTGGATAACAGAGTCGACGCTAAGGTCAAGGTCAAAAGCCTTAGGAAGGCTGTTATAGCACATAAAGCGTACACGAACCCGGTACGTCACACGTAAGCGACTTATTAAGGAAGTGTTTCAGCATTGTAAAATAACATTGAGTGAAACGTTTTAATGGTACTTCATATTTGTATTAGCGTTGTGAATGTTAGTCTAATATGAATTAAAAGCTCTATAGTCCCAATAGACTGGGAGTCCATTGCATCAAAATATGCATTCTGAATAGAGGAAAGTGATCCGATACTAGATTAAATATTTAAATGACAAATGTACCAGGGTTGCTCTGTTTATTATAGCAAACTACGCTCAATTCGTTGCATCCAGAAATATATAAGTAATGATATGCGTTTTTTATATATGCCGTGTATACTTTATGAATAGGTCAGGGTTTATGATTTATTGTTTGTTTTAATTCGATTTCGTTTTACTGGTTGATGGACAAGGCGTCGATCGTCTGTTTTTTGGCATGAGAATGAGGGCTGCAGAAACTGGAATACAAATCCCAAACGTCTTCTTTGTCAAGGCCATGGTCTTATCGACTCACTTCCTTCTGTGCACCAGTCGGGTAAACTAACCGCAACGTAAATGTCTAGTAATGTGTCATCTGGTTGTATTACACGTCTGATTAAAATAAATTTAAGATCATTGACGTTATTTACTATCTTCAGTTGCATACTGTAGAAAAACAAGCTCTGTTTCTTATTGTCCACTAAGATTTTCTGCACACTCCACACAGGAGCTCCATGCTACGTATTTGCGTATAAATTACGTGAATCAACGTTATCTCATCTTGGTGGCTATGAAATCCCGTTCGGTGATATTCTAAAGGTCTCGTGTACGCAACGGTTAGCCTTGCTGCTGTAATCCTACAAATGATATGATCCATTTCGGCTTATCAGCTTGCCTGCGCTATAATTGATCTTTCGAAATTTTGCGAGTCCCTGGAGCGCGGTTTTGAGGGGATTGGCGATTGTTTAAAAGCCGAAACATGAAGTGAGCTCAGAACAGTGATTGAATTTGCTTCGCTTTCCTAAATAGTAAGCCTTATATTCCGTTCAAGATTTGGTCTTGGAGGCACGAAAAATCATGTTACTGATTTTCGTTAAAGGTAGTTAAAAAGCGTACTAAAGAGATCACGGGAAGACTCAAATGATTGTAGTATTTTCTATGAAAATACGATAATTACCCCAGTTTCTTTTAAGCTTCTGGCGATGGTCAAACACAAGTATAAAAATACAACGTATTTTTGTCGTTGTATGAAGGTACACTTTATTGTTATGCTGCACGCACGCCATTTTATGCAGGCTAATTGTTTTTGAATACGTTTGTTAAAAGTATTACAATACACACCCGCAATTATACGCATATATATATATATATATATATATATATATATATATAT
>MNPL01000351.1:0-15653 GCA_002081605.1 Tropilaelaps mercedesae
TATATATATATATATATATATATATATATATATAATGTGTCGATGTGGCCTTCGTCGAGACAATGGTTGCTCTTGGCGAGAAAATCCCTACTCTACCCACTCACCATACAATTCTTACTCCCTTTCTTTACGACGACTACTTCACCGATCGAGTTCGTAATGGTGCTTTGATTCTATCATGTAGCCTCAAGTAGCTAACATCAGAGGCTGCTCCGCTCGGCCGCATACTTGTTCGGCTAGTGTAGTAACGGCCAATATCAACCTGGTACTTAAGAAATGGAGCAAATGCACGCATTACCTCAATATCATTATATGCAGCACCAAAATGCTATTGTTTGCGGGATGGGTAAATAGGCGAGTACTGCCACCATGTGGGTCATGTCTCCTTTTCTCCGAGGCTCTTCCTTAAGCGGGGCTTTGGGAATACTTTTACACAGCTCTGCACCTTTACTGAGTTACTGCTGCTATAGCCATAACTGCATAAAATCAGGAATCATTGCAGTCTTGATGAATCGCAGTTGCCGATGAACACATGAAATATTACGAGGTGATGGTGCAATCCTAGATTAAAACGAGAGGAACTGAAGATTCCCTATTACAATCAGGTAGTGCATCTGTTCTCTTTTTTCATTATTGATTTTATAAGAATGAAACCAATTTAAGATACTTTAATAAATCACATACGTGTTGCCTGTATCTTGACAAACCATGTTAACTGCATCATTAACAGCAAGACAATAGTGTATGCCCAAACGCATAGGCAGCCCAAAGTTTGCTTATAACGGTTGCTTATTGCATCTTCCTGACGAGACGACAAGCCAGTGATACCACGAACGAGCGCTAGTGAAATTTTTTATGCTTTTTTTCTTTAAGGGTCGACTGGTGTTTTTATTTGTTTTCCTTCTACCTTTGTCTCTTTTGATGAACAGTAAAGTTACTTTGAACCACATCATAGGCGAGTCTGAGTGCCCGACTGAGGAAAGAATAAAGGGTAATGCGAAGAGATAGCCCCGAAGAAGAATATCACATACATGCATTACTAGTATCGACCAGACTGGACCAGCCAGTTGGGCTCGGTAAACTCCTCATCAGCACTGCAATTTCTGAGTCTGTAAGTTACCTCGTTCATGTTTCATTATCGCCGCCGGAGCAAAACATGTTTTAAATCATTTAGACATTTTACTCTTCTAATGCGTTTAGACACTAAGTGCCCAGAAATTTAAATACCTGCGTTGTTGCACATGCCTTGCCGACTGAAAAGTCACCTACTTTTTTCCAAAGCACATAGACGTTGCAATTGTGCTAGTGATTTCTAGGACTAGAGATCAGTAGCACACGACAACAATAACTTCATTTATTAGAAATTATTCATGCATCTCTCTCATATATTTTAAGTTGCTGTTATTCATATTCTAGTAATGGCATTATTCGCAATAAGGATGTGTATACCAAAAATACATTCTGGTTTAGATATTATTTGCATGACATATTTTAGTGAATCCGATTTATTTTTGCGGACAGAGAGAATTTGCCTGAATTAAATTGAAATCTATCGAAATAATCTAATTTTTGACTTAATATACAGATTTTCTTGTGGTTCGGCTATTCGTCGTACTTCTCCAAAAAAAAAACTACTCCATTTTCTAAATGGTAGTGTATTTTGGACTGTTCTGGCACTACAGTACTTGGGTAATTTTAGGAGTTTTGATATTTGCTTTTGCAATGCCTTCCATTACTTTACGCATCCCATGGAGTGCCACCGTCGTCATTTATTTCAATTGGATAGACTCTATTGGTCGTTACACGACTTTTTTACGCTTGAGAACACACTATTTACTAAAAATGTATTTTAATAAACGATATATACGAAGTAATGCGCTTTTTGCATGACTAGATTCTTTCAGACTTGAGTAAAAATAAGTAATATCCAGTTACTTCCATTTTAATGTGCTATTGATTTGAGTAATGACCGGTTTCAATAGTACGATAACTCTTGCCATGCAGCTCGCAAAAAATTGATTTTTAGAAATAAATTTCACGGAGACTTAATCAGGCGTATTGTGAGCTAGCCAATCCTTTCTTGCTCACTCGCTATAAAAATATTTGACGCGTCTTGACATCTTTCTGAATCTTTTTAGACACGCAGCATACACTGTATAGTGTGGAAATACGTATGCTTCAAATGTCTTTTGTTCTATTATGAAGCCACTAAATTGACTCATCTATTGTGGATTTGACCGTATATATTCGTGGAATTTTATGTGATACAGAAGCGTAGTAAGTACTCAGAACTGCATTGTTTGTGTCCGCCTGTTTCCAGACCGCGTTGTTATCGATATACTCGTTATTGCCACAGTGGCCTGTTTGTCTTTGAGCCCAGCTTTTGTTGTTTTCTCTCATCGTCTCCGGTTGACTGGCCCCCTGTCTGCTTTTCCGCTGCGCGTCGCCTTACATTCGCCATGTTTATCGCCCACTCAATTGCTTTAAGACATATAGTAAAGACAAATTCGGATCATACGCCTCATTCTTCTTTTCTTCTCCTCCGTTCTGTTCATCGAATACCACTTTATCCTTGTCATCATTGTTCTCTTTCGTTTGTTCTTCCTTCTCTCATATGTAGTCCTAGGCTTTCCTCTTGGGTGCTTGCTTTCATTTTCGCCCTGCGTTCACGTCGGACGCTGGAGGAATGGGGATGCCACACCATCGGCAGACACAGACAGCAGCAGTAGCAACGTCAGTAGCAGTCAAGCCCACCTCACATCGTTGTAAATGTGTACAACCCAACATCGATAGAGATTCCATCCTGCGGCACTCCACTCCTTTGGCCTGGTCGATATCTGCCTCACTTCCGGACGCATTCTGTGCCGCGCAGCGTGCAGAAAAAAGCCGAGTTGCGAGCTCTTTATACACTCTGACGTTAGAACTTGTGCGCCCAAAAAAATTTTGGGGGCGAAGAGAGAGGGACAGATATGTTGCAGTCATAGAAATCTATGAGTCACGAAAGAAGTGAGTTGAATGCCATCCTCAAAGTGACACACAGACGCCATTCCTCTATTCTATATCAGTTCTTACCACTTAGAGTCCATTCGTTCAGTCTGCGTTCAGTTGCTGGTGGCACGGATGGTGCTGTGTATGGTCTGCGCTGTCCTTCACATGACTTTGCTCACACGGAACAGAATGCCTGTGCGCGAGCCATGTGTGCATCGTCAACTGGGTTAAGCGTGCATGTGCTCTGTATCTGATGTACGTACCTAGATACCTGTGTGAAAACGCAAAGAAAACGACGGAAGAAAGGAGATTTGGAATAACATCACCGAAAAAAAGGCCTACGAAGCCCATTAGGATATACGTAAAACACAGGAAAAAAGCAAGACAGAGAATGAGTTCGAAATGCCTTGCTTGAGCAGGAAGTATGTGATGAAACAGTGGCGTAAGAAGCATGATGCATCACGAGTGAGCTAACAAAACAAAATTGGCATTATGGATCTAGCGTGAATGTAAAGCCGATAGTACTGATTGTTTAAATTTGAAGAAAGAAAAATGAGCCGGAAGGATTCCGTAGGGACACTGTGATCTATCTAACTACCCATATATAGGTGTGAGTTTATTAACTCAAGGTAGTCATAATAGGGGAACTGGGAAGATTATTTAAAATAGTTTTGACGAAAGATCAAGATATACCTTCAGAAACGGCTTATTGTAAAGTTAGAAGAAATAAACATAAGAACACTCTACTTTCTCTCTTACTTTTTCTCCATGCAATATTCCTTAACTGCTACGTTTTTTAGGTCGAAGTGGAATGTGAAATTAGAAGTACATAATACATTACAGCACGGAATGTAAATAATACATTGTCTACGGGTTTTTCATACTAACCATTAAAGGTTTTAACAGCATGTTTTGGTAATTTGATATACTACAAATTAAAAGCTACGCCCTAAATTTGCTAAATTTTCGAGTCGGTGAATCTATATTTCAGCGTAAAGAATGGTCGTAGGAAGTAGCTAATATACAAGTCCTGTGAGCAGGCTAATAGCTTGCAGGTGCTGAGGCTATATGGCTTGTTACCAGAGCTCTTCAGCTATTATGTGCGAGCTATTACGCCGCTTCTTTTACCTTAAATGTCTTGGATCGATGTCCCAAATCACTCTTTAGCTTTGACAAAATTGCACCGATCAATGAGTTATCATGCTGGGATCTTTATTAACCTTTTCAACTAATTTGTCCCATATTTTATATGTTATGTCGATTTTGATAAGATTGAGTGTAACTTACACTTAATGTTGCTTATTGCTATCAAAATCACTTTCCTCTACTTCCCTTCATCTGTAATTCTTTCAGTCCATCGTAATGTTATCTTGGGCATCTACACTTGATAGTTTATAAAAGCTGAGGTAAGGTCAACCAAACACTAACTTTACACATTAATCTTTCTTCAGGCCATAGAAACTATGCTAAATAAATCCAGGCTGTGGTTATAAGTTTTGGAGGTAGTTGGAAGTTTTGGGTGCCCAACGCGGCTATCAGTTGAGGGCGTGAGGAAGAATTTTAGTAGGGACGATGTTAGATTGTTGAAGCTTCGTAAAAGAAGCCTGAGAGAATCATCGTCTATTGTGTTGATACATGGGCCTTATGGGATGTGTTTATACGAGAGAAGAACATCGCTGGGAAATGATGAAGTGAAGAGTGAGTTATGGTCACCGTATGAGTGTGTCTATGCACTCTGTCGTATGCATCCGTCGTCGCTCGCGCGGATCTGTTCGAAGGAGTGTGGATGTATATGTGTGTGTGTGTATGCGTATGTGTGTTTGTGTGTGTTTTTCTGTGGATAGGGGGGAAATAGAAAAGGTTCAGTACACGCGAGAGATTCTCGCGCCGACTTCTCCTTTCTGCTTCTCTTTTTCCGCTCTCTTGCTTCTATTCGACTTTTACTCTCGTCAGCTGCTGTTTGCTTCTTCCGTTTGTGCGAAACGCAAAAGTCCAGCTACCCGTCGACAGACGTTGTCCGATGTCCCTTTAGACTGTTGCTGCCGCTTCTCTCGCTTCGATTCACGAGTACGACGTCTCTCAATCTTTCCCCTCCACCCGTGCCCTGTTAGGCTTTTCCAGGATCTCAATGCCGCTGAGGACGAGGACGTGAGATGACCAGTGTGAGAGAGACAGAGACGGTCCACCACTAAGGCGCTGCTGGTTGGTACGCCTGAGTCCAAATGAGTCTCTTGAGCGGGCACGTCCTCCATATATTTTGGCGTGCTTTTCTCTAGAGGATGGGATGTATGAGCGCCGTCTAGGAGGCTCAAATCCAGTGGAATGGAGCTAGAAGGCAGCCCATGGTGGGGGAAGGCTCAAGGGAAGGAAGCTCAGAAGTTTTAGCCCTTGTAGGAGGGCTTTTGCGTCTCAATCTCCCGCGATAGAAGAGGTGGTGCCGTGACAGGGATACCTTGTGCTTTGAGGAAAGATTCTGTTGCGACAGGGCTTCAGCCTTTTTGGCAAAGCCAGAGCCTGCACGCTCTAGCTCTTGGTTATTGCTTGTTGGTGGCTCCCTTCCGCTGTTCTGTTATATCGTGCAAGAGAGGGAGTTTTTGCAACGCTAGTATGAAAGGGTCAGCTTGAGCGGGGTCGCAGTTTTGCACTTCTTCGCGCAGTAGTCGTGAAGCCGCCCAGTACTTCGCCCGTTATTCTAGCTTCCGCTTCTGCCGCCGACCGCTGTAACTGCCAATGCTCCTTCGGTTCAGTCTCATCCTCACGGTCTTAGTTTTTCTCTGAAGGCGCGGCACGGCGCGACGATAAATTTACGAATGTTTTTCTTCGGTTCTTAGTTTCCCTTTTTCTCTTCGCCCGGCTTGTTTGTGCCACCTTCTACTAGCTCCAACGCTGCGCGCAAAAGTCGAGTCCCCTTTGATGGGCCGAAACGGAAGGCGGATGCGACGAAAGCTAGGCTTATTCGAAGAGACTATCTTACGTGAAGTAGGGAAAGGAAAAGAGGGGCATATCTTGCTTGTGATGTTTCTACTGCCGCGTCGGCAACACGGCAGTTGAATGCTAGCCAGTTTCTCGGCAGGAGTCCACTGAGGATAAGTCTACAGTTGTTTCGTAGGTCCTTCGTTTGATATCTGTATTTCCCTCGCAACTCCTTAGCCGGTGTTCAGTATCGTGCCTTTCTTCCTCCTTCTTTATTTTTCTCTCTTCTTCATTTTCTGCTGCCGTCGTCGTCATCCGTCACTCTATGTAGCAGTAACTTTATTTTTTTAAAGCTGACCATCAGCCAACATTTAACGTCCACGGTAGCAGTTTTTACATTACTTCGTAAGACGGACCCCATATAAATGTAAATGTGCACCGGCGGGGATCGAACCCGTGCACACTTCGTAAGACGGACCCCATATAAATGTAAATGTGCACCGGCGGGAATCGAACCTGTGCACCTACCGTCTCCTCCGGTCGCAAGGCGCATACGAATGCACCAAGCCGAGCTCGACATGTAGCAGTAACTCTATGTAGCAGTGGCCTTACTTTACTCGGTTTGTTACTGTGCATATATACGCGTTGAACACAACCCACATGTGTACACAACAAAATTTTACTGTGAAGGTCTTATGTACAGGATAATCCAAATTATGCTCTGCTCAACTTTATGATGAAAGAAAGCAGGGAACCCAATCGTTATAGGTAACCATATCCTATCGTTTAAAACGGGGGTTCAGTGCTAATGCGGCTCCAGCCACCTGAAAGCTGTGGATCGTTAAAGTAATACTCTAGAATAGGCTGGACATTTGCCAAAACGGAAGTTACTGCTACTAGATCATTTGTTTCTAATGATGTTTGAGGCAAATCTAATGATATTGATAAAATTTAATGAAAAATCGTAATACAGTACGCGACTATGTGAATCATTTTAAAATACATTTTTTCTTTTTTGAAGTGTTTATTCGATAGCATTATATGGCACATTCTATACAGTTTAATACGTCCACAACTATGATTGGTAGGAATGATCCTTTCTGAATCTAGTATTTGTTGACGACCATAAAAATGAATTACAATTAGCATTTAAACTGCTTCACATTTGCGAAAGAGGCTTCCGTTTCTTTTTAATCCACACAGCTCAGGATCTTAAAGAAGCCCCCAATTGGAAAGCAATTCTACTGTGCCTCTGAATGGCCACCAAGGTTTCTTTGTTGCCTACACGTGATGACATCACGAGTTCAGTCCGATTATTTCCGTCCTGGAAAATCCCAGAAAAGCTTTCGAGGAACAAACTGCGGCAGAACAATGGAGCTCCGCGAAGCACAAAGTAGATAAATTCGGTTTCAATACCATATGAAGATTAGCTAGTTGACATTAGATTAGTGGTTTTTACAGTAGAAAAATGACTCTAAAGCTGGGAGGTTAAGGAATTCTTTATAAGGATATTAGAACAACATTTGTGTAATTTGCGGTGCCTGTAGTAGAAACTCAAAATCACTATTTTGCCAAGCTATTCAGGGTTTGACTAAACTAAGTAAACTAAATATCCGATTCGTTCATATCTAATGGCGCTGTAATTAAACTAAAATTCTAGAGCTTTTCGGATTTCTCTTCTCATACGTAAATAAGGTAATTTAAGGATTTCCTATTTTTTAATACATGTGTTCATAGGGCCGAGTTTTTTCCTAACGACTAGCACCCCTATTTGCCACCAAGAATGTTCTGTTATGATAAGATCTAACAACCTGATTATTGCTTTATGCGCTTTCTCTATCTTTTTCTCTTTGGCTCTGTTCATATCTTCCTTTCCACAGCCTTAGGAATCTTGCTGATTGTTTGCTTCCATTAGTTGGTAATTGATAGGGAATTCTGACTTCAGAAAAGGAATGAGACAAGTGCTTCGTTGGTCTTATGGACGGGTCGCATCAGCGCCACCTAGCGCCTTCGTCAAGCCGCTACGCCACCAGTCTGGTAAGAGTTTGTCGCATTTGAAGGGAGGGCACGAAGGAGTGCGAGAGTGGCTTACCCTGCCGCCCTTTCCATCGAAGCGATCCCTCACCCCGGGCACCCGCAGAATGCTCGTACACTTGGAAGCTGGCGGCCACGCACCCATGCTATATGCGTTCCTACTCCTGTGATGTAGTTACAATATAAACAGCTGCCAATTGTGTGAGAAATTATTATATTTTATACGCCTTTTGAAAGTAATTATACATCCTCATGTGTGCTCCTTAAATACTATGCTGCTCCTAAGAGTTTCGTGTGTGAAAAAAGCTTGGCGACAGGCGATTACAGTTGAGACTAATAATGTCGAAATATATGATGCCTCTCTGTATGGAAAATAACAGACAATATAGAGGAATACAATTCCGTCTGCTGAAGCAGCTAGCGACCGTCTATCGTTTTGCAGCGTCATTCCAGCTGGCGATAGTTGAAGAGTGAGTGGGGTCGGCTGCGCGTCGCCAAACATATATATGTATATATATATATGTGTGTGTGGTGTGTGTATGTGTGCGCGTGTGTGTATGGGCGTGCGTGCGTACGTGTGATCGCCCTAATCCTTCTGTGATTCTTTGCGACGTTAGCCACCTTCTCGACATCATTGGCGCAAAAAAGGTCGTTCTTGGCTTGTACGTCGGAGAGTTGTTTGTTGTGGTTTAAAACGCAGCGATCCCTTCGTCTTCTAAATCGCCGCCTACTAAAGAATTCTTCGTCGGCACAGTGTCCTGGACATGTCCAGATTGTGTTGGACATTTTGCACAATGTATGCTTTCTGTACTCGTGTTTGAATAAAGGGAATCGGTGTTCTGCGCGTTGTGAATTGGCGGAATCTGTCGACTGTGGCCTCGGCCTCGTCCGTGACCAATGGTCCGTGCCATTGTCCTTTGGCCGTCGAGACGAGCTCGGCATTATCGGGATCCGGGTGCGTCGTTATAGAGATGGTCTGGGGAGTGAAACAAGTCATCGCGGTGTCTAAACCGTGTTTTACCAACAGCAATAACAACACACAAGCACAGTATCGAAATAAACCCGCCGCAGTCGTCCCTCCTTCAATATGCACGACCGTAAGGGCCATTATTAGAAGAATAGTGAAGACGGTAACAACCGCTGGCAGAGGCCAAAGATACAGAGCTGTGCTGTTAGCCGATGTTCCTTGGGCTTACTCAATTAGCCGGGGACCAGGTTTTTTACTCGCCAACATCAACCCATAGGCGGTGCTGACACGACTACTAGGCGCCGCAGCGTCAAGATTTTGAATAAACGTCTCTGACGTTTTGAATCTTCTGCCTCACTCAAATCCACCTGTGTAAAATAAAAGCAACAATTAAAGGGCTCACCGTAACTGTATGCCACCCGTCACGGATCATATATCGCATATCTGCCGACGCATTTGCTGACCGTACCCTTTAAAGTAGAAGAACATACAAAGATAAATTTTGTCGAAGAATTGGCTGCTTAACAACAAAAAAAGAAGAACCATAGAGAGAGATCGTTTGCAGGGAAGGTAGCAAAATCACGAGAAGAATATACGTCAATACAACCAAAATTATACGCCAGTCATCTGACATCACCTTTGGCTTGAATTTTTGCTGCACCGCTCAGGTGACAACTTACCCCAGAAGCTGCCAATGATGCTACTTGAGCTAATCGAAGTCTACATGCATCTACTGTCTGTATATATTGTGTAGTGAAGCCGTGAATCGATCGCACACAGTGGATACCTTTCTGTCGTTCGTTGATTGTTTGTTCGCTTGTTTTGGCCTGGTTCCTTTTCTTCTCGTATGTGGTAGTGTCGACCAGGCTGTTTATGGTGCTTGATCGATTGACTCATGACTGATTGGCAGTTGCTGGTGATTGATTGATCGTGATGTGTTGTGATTACCGAGTAGCGATGATGTCCCCGAACAGTAGACAACCTCTTGTCCTTTTTCTCACCCTCTTTCCATTCGCGGTGGACCTTCAGGTTATGGAACTGATGCGTCTTTCGTTGGATTAGTATGATACCCTATTCAACGTTTAGTTGAATGGGCCGTTACGGAGGTGTTGTATCAGGATATCCTTGGCCGCCACTACTCGGCCGACGACAAAACCAATATCAGTATTGTTACTTCTACGACAAGTCGGATACGGCAATGAATCGGCGACACCAGCCATCCCGAGTGGCACCACCGCGTATTGTTCTGTGCTCGTTGTCTGTGTGCGTCTTAAACAAGTTAATACTGCAAGTATTGCTTGCGACAATGTTCCTGCTTATAAAGCGCACTGAGGCACATGAGAGTCTTCACATCGAACCCGGTAAGTTGATTTTCTAGATGATGTGATACACGCATGTCAAATAACCGTCCACGAGATTGGCATGCATTTGCAATTATTTAAAAGATCCGCTTCTTTGGAGCTCTTACACATTAACCCATTGTGTGTAAATTTAACCTGATTTCTATCCCTTTTTTTTTCTATATCAACTGTAGCATATTAATAGAATTAAACATGTGTATTCAACGTGCGTCAGGGACATGAGCCCCCACTGCAACCATGCAATATACCATACCCTACTTTTTGAAGAATTGTTTTCGTGAAAATCATCCACGTGCCTATGCTAACGTAAGCTGCGGCATCACCTGGGTCTTTTTCGTTTATTCACTATGACGTATCACAGAATTGGATACAATGAATTATACTTGACGTCTCATGTTGCCGCGTTTGTATTGAAATGATGTAGATTTAAATCCTGTAAACGTTCGATTGCCTTCTCCTCTTTGTGTACTGATTAAGTCAGCGACCAAAAACGCGCACCGTGCAGTAATATATAGGGTGTATAGGAACACACACACACAAGATAGCATAGACTTAAAAGTAATATGTCTTTTGAAGCAAAATTTCTCTTTAAAGTTATACTTTCAGAGGTGTTAACAACATCACGAAGTTGCGCCTTCGTAACTTCGTGGTGTTGGGCGATGTCCACCTTGCCAGCAACGAGGTTTTTTAGTTGCGGCGATAGGGTTCACTTCAAGCGCTTTTGTATCAATCTGGTGGTGTGCTGCGTTCTATTACGGTAGTGCATTACGTCGAAATCAATTTACGACGCTGAGAATTAAAATTTCAGCTTGTGCCGTCTAAAATGTAAGCTGATAAATATCCACATTTGCGTACTGGTAACAACATATGTAATAAACTCGGCCTAGTTTTATTATGTTATAGATGAAACATTCTCTGTATGTTACAATCTACACTCTAACTACTACAAAATGTGCAGTACTTCTTAACTTTGTGCCAACTACATCTGAAGGTAACGGTGACTGTAAAGGGTAATACAAACATAGCGTGGGCAACATATATTTAATCTACACAATGTATAAGTGTTTAGTAGACCTTCAATCATACAGATATATTCGTTTGGAAAACATAAACGAACATTTTAAGGGCTAGCTACTCAGAAGCAAGCTAATGCGAGAATGTCTAATGGTCAGCGGCACTTTGTGAACACTTATAATGGATAATTTCAATCTAGTTTACAAGAGGCCAATACCACTTTGTGGTCACTACGGGAACCAATCACTGTTGTGATGTTAGAAAAAACATTACTGAAATCTGAAAATAATTGCCTAAAATTCATCGCCACGCTACGTTGCCAGTTGAGCTAGAGGGCACACTTTTTCCCTTTTTTAACACCTTTGTCGTTCATCGACAAGGCTTACTTTCCACAGGGAAGTTTCATTACAACTGTGTTAGTTTAGTAGCCCTTCTCCAGTTGAGACAAATGGAACAATTTTTGCTGCTGAGCAAGCACCAGCCTGTACACCGTCAACCCCGTTGCCATTGGCGATATGGCACAATAATTTCCCGGTACGTGTGGGGTGTTACGGTACCACAGTCTGGCGTCGAGCGCTGGCTTAACGCAATCTCATTTGGGCCTGCTGCCCGCACGCTCTCTCGATTGTTCCTAACGCCTGTTATACCTTTGGTCGTGCAGCATACTCATATGGCTCTAAAGACGACAATTGTGGTTTCCGTTATGGTGTGTACAGGACCGTAATACCTCATTCTTTTAGTTAAAACTCAAGATATTTGTCAGAAGTAACATAGTAAAAACGTTACAGAACATGATTGCCGGGAAGGCTTTTGACGATAAACGACATTCTCCGTTGCGAAGCGTAGCCACAATTTCATACGAAACCACCATCCGTAAATGTGCCTGGGTGTTCAGAATATACAATCTCTCGTTAGGAACGATTACTAAATAAAGTCTATTCGTATTGCGATTTTTCATTTAGCGAAGGTTGATGCAGAACTCGACACGCATACACGAAGTAGAAAATTATGTTTCATGTATGGCTGCACTAAGGAATTTCCTATAAGTAAATTTAGGTGAAAGCTATCTACTATTTTTAGGGCTGACCATCAGCCAATATTTAACGTTCACGTTATCGCTTTTTGCGTAAATTCGTAAGACGGACCCCATAAATGTAACTGTGCACCGGCGGGGATCGAACCCGTGCGCCTACGCGTCTTTTCCGGTCGCAAGGCGCACACGAATGCCCCAAGCCACAGAGCTCGACTTAATATTTTTAGGAAAAATATTGTCACTATGAATATTCAGCTTGCCTAGTCCTCAAACAAGCTCATGTGTTCATAATATTGGGCTTCAAGTGGCGTAATTCAAACGTAAGCGCTAGAAAAAGGCAATGTTGCTATGACATGTGGGGTCTGACACATACATTGCATCTGGGCATTCAACCGGGAAGTGCATCGGGGCATACATTGCAAGTGGCAATATTCAATCGACTTTGCGGCCTAATTCAAGATTCTGATGAATTTCATTGGAAGGCATACCTAAGGAACCGAACGAGGATATAGCTCTACGTCAGCAATGAAATATTTAAGCTGCGACAAAGCATCTCCACTGTAATTATTAGTGCAATTAGACTCGTTCTTATTTCTTATGATTCAGGTTTGCATTCAGTTCGCTGGGTCTTGTGCATCTGTATTTTGCGTAGAGCTTAGCGTCCTCACTCAATCAACAGCACCAGACTTGTTGCAATACATTGCTGTGCCGACCCTTAATCAAATTTTTCCGAACTAACGGGCTCCGTTGGATTCTGACTTGACGTGGGTGCCTATGCCGCGACCGATCCTACTTTCCTCGATTCCTATTTGGATGTCCTTGGCTATAGACCCTGTAATATTTTAATATTCGATGGGTTCCTCTTCCTTTCTTCCTGGCAACGTTTACAGCAGATGACTCGATTGATATTCAGTACTGGTAGTCGCCGATGTCCCTACTATCTGTCCAGTTAGCTCATTGCTGTTTGCCTGTGGGGCAATGCCTCTCTACCCAACGAACTCTACAAACTACGTAACCGCCTAGACATCAGACATGGCTGCAATATCCAACGGTTCGGCGGTGTTCGTTTTCACATGCCTGCCAGGCCTGTGGCTTGGTCGGACTGTGTTTGTGTGTGTCTCCACCCGCGGGCAATTCAATTGTAATTACGGCCGGGCGTGTCTGTGCCTCCAATCGCCTTAGGGCTACTGGGACAGACTACGCCCATGGAGGATAGAGCTTTAACCCCCGGATCCCGACTGGGTCACCCCTTTTCCGTCTTCTTTGCCCGTTTTTTCCCGTTTTTTTTTCCCGCTCAGTATGTTTCTTTGGGTGAGTACTTGTATATGTGTGTATATGTTTGAGCCTGCAGAGCTCTTCTCGTTGCTCTTAAAAGTCGTTGGGCCGGTTTTGTTATCTCAAGGAACAAAAAGCATGTTATCCAAAGAAGACAACAGCTTCAGCCTTTTCCAGAGTCTACCTATTAGCTATGGCATCAATCAGAAGCCATCAGAATGTGCTTGATGAAACCCGAGCCTTACATCCTCCAAAAGCAAATGAAACCAGGTTCCTTTTCCTTGCGGTGTGGCTTTAGGTTTTCGGTTTTCCGCCACAACAGCCTTGCTATACAGCGATAGTAAAGATCGATACAACGCCACACCTTTGTCGGCGTGGCTACTTCAGTTACATTCACTAGTGTTTACGGTCTTCGCATGGCGCTTCCATACATTATGCTAATTGTTCATTATCACAACTACTTTTGTGGCGCCTTTTTTCACTATGTAGACTTTAGCGTGGCTAGTTTGCTGGGTGTTTTCCCTTGCTTTATTTTTTCGCATTTTTCCAAGTTGAGAGAGATCTTTTAATAAAAAAATCATGTTTAGTTCGTTGGCCCGGCGTCCTATCACAAGAGATGACACTGTTGCCCATGCGAGTCGGTGGTGACACTCTCATAGAGCTGGAGCTTCCGACGCCCGGTGCCCGATATACTACATATCTGTTGGAATAGCTTAAGCAAACAACATAGAGCGCTCTACCTGTTAACAGCTCAACATATTACTGTGTTTTGAGTAATCTCAATCAGAAGGTATTGTAACTGTAATGAAAAGTAATGTTATAACAGTCTTGTACATAGATTTGCACTATAGGCTGCATCTCTACGCATCCCATTGGAGACAGTTGGCAGATAGGTCGAAGAAACTGTATGCATACAAAAACATGCATGAAAATCTTGATACTGTTTGTAAGCCGTTTTGGGTGTAACCGAACGTTACCGTATGTTTGAAGTGATGCTCTGGTCATTTGTGGGCGACACTCTGCCCCATATGACGTACAAACTTCATTGAAGGAACGTTATGGGTGGAGCTGCGTGCCTGGTTTATCTTCGAAATGTCCTATCAGCGGCTGCCCCAGTGACAATACATTGCAGACAATTATATTAAATATTCCACAGGCCTATTTACCACAGAAAAAGATGAAAGCTTTAGGGAATGTACAAGGCCTATCATATAATCTCGCCGAATACCTCGCGGAATGCTCTAAGCACGGCAAAGTTTTCCTCATCCCTCTGTCGACGACTCTCTAAAATGGTCCGCTACTGAGAACAGGCTAGATGGGGGCTCACTTAAATGTGGCGGGGTTGGGATCTGGGGCTAAGCTAGAAATATACGAAGCCCGAGCTTGTATACGGGGCACGGGTTAGTGTTGCCTTACGAAAGCGACTGGCAAAGCAACAATGCTTTGGCGCTCCATTGGCTTCGCTTCCCCCTTCGTTTAATCTCGGCACCGCCTCTTCCACTTGCTCTGAGCTTCCTCAACCTTAACGCCCATCACAAGGCAGCAAATCTTTCTCGTTCTTCCGCTACGATTGCTGGCGAGATGGAGTTCATTGTGCGTAAATGGCTTCGTCGCGCGCCGAGGTTCGCATGCGGTTGGCAGGTTTTCGCGGTTGGACCACTCGACGAAGAAATGTTCATTGCTTGTATAAGGCGCCGAGAGTTCCTGCATCATTCGCTACAACAGACAGGAAAATCGGGTAGTAGCTGATGGGATGACGCGGAGCGTGGTATGGTTTAGAACCAAAGGCCCGCTCACTCTTTTCTCTCTATCAGTTAACACTACTAAGCAAACGCCGCAAGTGTTTTCGCACGAGTTTTCGGCTCTGCTAGCCATTTCCAAAAATGGTATTCTTAAAATTGCATTGTTCATTCACACTACTTACAGCGTTAGCCGGAAGAAAGTGACAATGTCGATCAATCTACGATCCGTCAAATTTGCCGCTGATTTACCGTGAGAATTTAAAATAAACAAACTATTCTATTCTATAAACGATATATATATATATATATATATATATATATATATA
>MNPL01000352.1:0-10079 GCA_002081605.1 Tropilaelaps mercedesae
ATATATATATATATATATATATATATATATATGTTCGATTCATTCGCTCTTTTTTCTTATTCCCCGACAAACAAATCAACAACGGCAGCTGAGGAATTTGCATCGGAGCCTACTGACAAGTGACTATAGGTTAACGGCGTTTGGTTAGAGTAAACCTTGTGCCTAGATTAGACAACAGGGAATAGTGGGTTGAGTTTAGTAGCAATAGGAAAGCTGACTAAAGGTCTTGTGTTCTTGCCACACCAAGGGGTGATGCTGGCCGGATGTGGCTTAGTATAGTATGCTTCAGCAGATTGCGATAGGCAGTGTAAAAGTTGGCACGTCGTTGGCAAAGCTGCCGGAGTGCCCTCACTTGCTCCCACTTCCGCAGGACTGCCTCACGCCTAGACTCAGTGTGCAGTGTAAATAAATGCCAACTAATGCCACAAGTCTTATGTACACATACAGCCGACTGCACCCGAGGAGGCAAACCGCCCCTACAGAACAGATATACTTTTCGCAGCGATGTACGACGAAGGCGTGCACCATCCATGGACATCAACTCGTGCTCGGAACTCGTTCTTCTGGAAAAACCGCTAGAAGAAGACTCCTGGAATTGAGTGCACAATTTGAGGGCCATAGAACGGGGGGTGAAATATCAGGAGCGTTGCAACTTTATGAGCGACTGTGCAAGGGCGAAAGCGGTTTGTAAATAGTAAATGCATGTGAATTGCTGCAAAATTCCACGTTTAACGTACCATTGTAAAACAAACATGCGCACGGAGCAAAATGTTTCGATGCTGTTGTCCTGGGGTTTCTCTTCTATAGTAAATAGTATTTCAACATTGCTTTGTTATTAATTGTAGGTTAATTGCTTTTACGTGAAGAAATAACTAGCAAAGGCTCAATTTCAATGACGCCAAAGCTATATATGTTGCCGCATTATATATTTCTCTCTCCTAACCTTAAGACAATACATTCAAATTGATCCCTGTCTGTCACAGACATAGAAAGAGAAACATACAGTTTTGTTCAATGTGCGATGGGCATATGTTTCTCAAAAATGCAACAATGATTCTCACACAAAAAACATGCCTATATACGGGGCTATGCTGGGCCCTCTATGTGATGAGCGTTTTCTATAACCACATATGAAGTAGTTTCTACCCTATGGTTAACAAATAGCAAGAGCAAAAAACATATAGCACGAAAATGAATGCATTAGGCATGGTTCAAGACATAGATCGCATACCACACGAACTCTTATGAAATCATATTCAACATTCCGCTCAAAACGCCGGAACGAATTATTTGACAGAAGAAACGATATTAGTCTGCCTCAGTAACTCGAAATTTATAGACAAATAAGTTGGCGACGGAATTCTATGACAAAACATACTACTACTCCAAATAGGTAGCAAGTCGATAAGGGTCCTACATCTGGAGCACAATAACTTCAGACATGTTATTGAAATTTTGAAATACTTTCAACTTATGTCAAGGTAAATAAAACATGTTCGTAGTGTTTGAAGGTGTTCCGTTTGGCATGATTCTTGCGCTACGTGCATTTCCCTTGAAAATTTTGTAGATACAACTGATCTTGACATTCATAACGAATTACCAGATGCAACTTCTATAATACACAAAATCTTAATTCAAACATTTTTGAACTCTAATGAGCACTCCACTAACACCAACTAACTTATTCTGTATCTGTTGTTCAGTTGTGGAATAGTTTGCAACAAAAACCTCGTTTTTGAAAGAAGTTACTTCAATTTCAATTTGAAATGCATATTTTTCTCCGAGAATTCATGTGTCCGATTCAGACCCGATTAAACCAAATACTTCATTAACAACATGATTTTTTTAGGGCTGACTATCAGCCAACATTTATCGTCAATGGTACCGCTCTTTGAAATACTTCGTAAGACGGGCCCCATAAATGTAAATATGCAACGGCGAGGATCGAGCCCGTGCACCTACGTGTCTACTCCGGTCGGAAAGCGCACGCAAATGTGCCAAGCCACCTGACTTGACAACAACATGATGTCGTAATTTAGCTAGCTATAATTTTTGTAGAATTTGTTGTTGCCGACCACAAAGCAGAAGGAGGTACCGAAGCTAAATTATGCATGTATAACATAAAAAAGAACAACGAGTGCGCTGAAGTCAATCGTTTTGACAGCTTTGCCTTGGCCAAACGAATTTACGTTTACGAGGTTAACGATATTCCGTACACACCGCAAGAACAACTGACCCTTTGCAAAATCACTTTTCCAAAGTGCTTGCCCCATATGCACGTCTGAGTTTGATAGCTGAACACGCGACGCAATTGTTAGCGTGTAGACGTGAGTGCGTGGTTGTATTGGTGATATAAAGCTCCACCTAGGGAGATTTCTGAGGTTTCGTTGCCTTTATTTTATCGAGTTCCTGTAACGCTCCTGACCGCTCCGAATTGTGATTTCAGTGAGAGTCGACTACTTCACTTTAAGCAATGATCCAACCGTCTTTTTTTCTACTTACTCTATTGACTTTTGACAGGTTACCGCATAATTTTTTATATAACGCTCATAAAAAACCACTGGTGTATAAACAAGAGAGCTGGTGCATCTGTGTAATTATCGATTTTATCTGAACGGTTTAGAAACCTAAGTTGTGCTGCCAGACAGATTTAAATATATAGAGGAGATTTGTGTAATGCCGTCCTTGAAGGACATTATGTATTACATAACATGTTATCTTTATGAGCGCGTTCTAGTAATCAATTACACAAACGATACTAGACATTTACTGAGCGACTTATACCTGCCCTTAACGATTCAAGTTCTGAAGAAGTCGTCGAGAGGATAGCATGTCAGATTGTCACGTTTGCACTCATACAAATCAGGTAAGCGAAAAAGCTCAGTCTGTTGTTTGTTACCACAACATTAAAAAATCTATGCGCTGCGCCCTGAGAAATTAATGCAGGGTAGAAAAAGCAACTCAAGGCAGAAACAGCACTTGCGCTTTACGAGTTGCCGTAGCGAGGCTTACGAATAATTTTAAAAGTATTCGTATACTCTTAAGAGTATCCGTAAACCGTATTCGCTCCCGGTTTTAACCAATTCGTTTGCCGAAGCTAAGCGGTGTGCCCGTCCACGCTGCCGATTAATTTTTACGTATTATGTGCTGCGCGTGGGTGATATATGAGTCGGAAAGATTGTTATTGAATACTAAATTGCGGAACGAAAGTATTGTTAATACCTTATCGCCAGAGCGAAGAGCAACAAGCCGTCTCAAACGATTTCCTCTTTTGTATTTAGTCATTCGTTTTGAAAAAGCGCTTAACTAGTTTTCAATGACAATAATAAATAATTGTACTGCTAATCTAGGAAAATTGATGAAAAAAGTGAAACTAAAACGATTTACACGTTCAGTTTTACAAAAAATTTACCTATTCATCCTAGAGCCATTGGCTCGATATCTTTTAGAACATATCAGGAGGGAGTACTTTGTAGAACACTGAATTCGCACGTGTATATATGTATATATATTTCGCTAATTGGTGAATCTGTAATTCAATCCAAACTTATCGACAAAGGCGGGAACTAGCAAGGACGTAAACTTCGCACTGCGCGACTCCGGGTACATATTTTGACGATTGCCTGTGATCGGACAGGTAATGCAAAACTTACGCAAGAGTTATGACTATGGCTACGCTAGTTGTCTCTGGCCATTGCACTATTAATTTCGACTGCAACATAAACATTGTGTAACTATAGTTCCGTGAATGAAACTCATGCCGAATTCGATTCAAAATTTGCCACTGAAGTGACAAAAACGATCGTAGACAAAAAAGAATTATGATATGATATGCGATACTAATACTGTATTATATCAAATATAACATAACCTCTTTATGTGACTAATTTCCTGTTTCAAGTTGATCCTTTATGCATATTTTTTTCTTACGAGAACTTGAGAATTGTAAAATTGCGTTTTCGTTAATAAACCCCAGAGCCCCTCGAAAGGCATAAATAATTAAAACTATTATATCTTAGATAAGGAAAATAGTGATGTGATTTATACGAAACGGCTGGTATAGTGAATGTAACGATTTTTCGTTATATGGCGTCCACGGTACCAGTATCGCGCAATTTGACTACCGTACGACCTTGCTCAGCAAACCGTCTTCAGCATAAACCTTTGTAACAAGGATCGTGACTTCCCTATGCTAACGTTAAAAGGTGCCGGATGAGTGGAACGATTGCCTCCTTTGGCGCTGAATCATTTAAATACTATGGCCAAGTTATTGAAGAAAACAGAAGTGATAGACCGTTTTTGTGTGACAATGGTATAAGCGCTACTATTATGAGCAAGGCCTTCGTCTTTGACGAACTGAGTGAAAAAGTAAAAAAGGCATTCCTATCTATCTAACAAGAACGTAGATGTGTACCTTTTCTTGTTCCAATCGCTTCTAATGACCAGGGGTAGTCAACATTGCATAAATATTTAACCAAGGGGGTACATATAGGTAACAGCGTATCTTACTATGTGCCGTTCCAGCACAAAGCAATGAAAGAGCGAAAGGAAAAGGCAACACCAGCAAAAGCTCGTCTTTTCATTACTAAATGGCGTCGGAAGTCGTCACACTGGTTGCAGAGTTACAATAATGTGCTCTGCTTTCCTGCATGAGAGATGTTGCTGTCTTGGCCGGCCCTATCTGTTTGATCAGCTGCCCTAGCTAATCAATAATACTTGTTTTCAGTTGCAAGTTACCAACTGCTGATATCATGACTTCATCTGGTAGTAGAAGTCCACTTGGATTCAATTGTGTGAAATGCAAGAAAGCCGCCAGGTTAGGTGGCCTAACTTGCGCTAGTTCGAGTTGTTCTATCATAGACATCTGTTTCACCGCAGTACAACTGCAAAAAACACACAACCAATGTGGATCACGGCGCGGAGAGACCAGAATGGGAAGCTACCGTTCGCTCGTCTATGAGGGATCGTATCATGAGTCTTCTATTTAAACTAGATAAATTTACCCAGAAAATTCAGAAGTGTTTTGAAGTTAAACCGGTGTACTGTATGAATTTTTGTATTTATATTCTGTCTATAAGGCAATATATAACTGGTTGACCTTAATTTTACTAATTCATAATCATAAGATTATATGCGGGCAGGCACAATGCTTCTTAGAAACCATCATCGCTTGCAGGTGCAGCAATGATCTCGTGATTATTAAAGTTACGGGTCATTCCTGGCAAACGAAATTTTACTCTGTAAATTATTTTCAAGGCGCAATAAATAAGGTTTTCTGAAACAAAAGCTTGTGTAGGCTTTCGATTTTTTTGGATCATATGAAAATCTTTTCATTAAATAGAAATGTCTTAGCTAGAAATAATCCTAAAATTGATAGTTTATTATAAAATTGGGACAAATTTTAATATCTAAATCACTTCTACAGCTTTACATTTATGCATTCTTTCCTAAAAATTGCAATTAAATTAAGATATGGCGTAAGGTATAAGATGAAGTATAATATATGATTATACTTTCACAGGATTTATAGAAAAATAAAAGATTCAAAAAATGGTTCGTAGATGTATTAAGTTGAGAATTGAAAATTTGTGATATTTTACAGTATAATATAGAATCAATTAAATAAATAAAGAATTCAACTCTAGGCTTTCCATCAAAAATAATGACTCTTCGGTCCAGCCTCACTTTCAATCTGGATCACTATTTAACAGTCCTATGAACCGATAGTAAACGCGGTGGATACCTAATAATAATATATATTAATGGCTCATAGAGGTAATGGGTCAGGTGACCGCAACTGTCGCGAAGTCCCGCGTTACCACAGTTATCGAGGGGTGCTTCTTCCCATCTGGTTCGTTCCAACACCTTCATTATTATTAGTCGTAACGTTGTTGTTCGCAACTTTTCTGCGTGGTTTCTTCCAATCTCCTTTTTTCTGTTATACCAATGGGTAAATAAATTGTATAAAATCGTGAGCACGAAATCGACCTGCCCGAATTCACTTGAGTGCACGTAGTACATATTCGCGCACCTTGATGGCTTTATATAAGGGTAATTGGTTTTCTAATCCGTAAGTGATATTGCGTATCGGTCTACCGTAAGCGATATTGGGCGTGAGGTAACCAACTTTAAACCTTAAACCGGGAAATGGGTTTGGTCTGGTGCGTAGCTATAAGCTTTATACCTATAGACGTAGTAGAGTGTGAGGAATACATAAATATGACAGAACTATCGTACAGAAGATTTTGTCATTAGCGGACTAACCTTGTCAGTCGTTAGAAATTGTCTTGTATAAATATATTTGGTGAATGCCTATACTTTTCACGAGGACTCATCAGAATATTATGATCTCACATATTGCTGCATTATCTTCATCTCCCTCTTTTTCTGTGAAGTATAAGAAGCAGTAAGCCATCGGATTAGCTAATATAATAGATTGATCCCTTTATTTTTTGCATATATTAAATCAATAACATTATCACAGACCGGTGTATTTATAAATCTTACTGGTCTCATTTAGTAGGCATAATCAGGTTTTAATAGTCTACGGCGTATGAGTGTACGTATTACGAAGAACTTCGTCCGTGTATGCGTGTAGTCAGTGAGCGATCAGGGTGGTTTACTGCAAGTTTGGCAGTGACAGTTCGCTCGGTGCAATTCTAGTTTCAGCTTTGACCTGAACAGTCGTGTTTCACACATGCTTGGAGAAAAGCTCTCGGTAGACTAGTAATACTGACCCTAGTCGTCCTTTAGCGGGTATAACGGAACAGCGAAATTACAGGAAATCACTGGACACGCTTTTAGTGGGTATGATTGCTCCAAGTGGTCTGGTCGGACAAACTGTTTTGGAGTGGTGTGTTTACTGTCGTGGCAGACAGTAAACTGACCCCGGTCGAATGCTAGCTGTGATGTACCACAGCATGGACGGATTAAAAATTAGTAGCTGTCCATTTTTAGCCCTGATGATATCAGCATGATCGCTAAAGAACGAGGTAACTCAGGCTGCTATGGGTGCAGAGGTTCGACCTGTGATACCAGAGCTGGATACGCAGCTATGACTCTATCAAGAAAGCAAAGGCGTTTCAATTGTCTGCGCATGTCGGAGCTTTTCTTCAACAACCCTTGCCAATATCAAGATGAAAGATGTACGTTACGTTAAAACACAGAGAAATATGCGGCTTCTTACAGGCAATCAGAGTAAAATGGTGGACAACTTTTATAATGATATTAAGATTTGTTTAAAGTACGTTGAGTGTTTGTAACTCTGTAGTGGAGCCTCACATTTAGGGAAATTGTGACGGTGTTACAGCCTTTTATTATCTCAGCTTGACAGCAAAATGACTTAGCGTGTTTGCAAAAAGTCTTTAAAGGACTGATATTCTTATTTTCGTAAGTGGGTCATCAAGAAATATTAAATTTTTATATTAAATATAGAAGTTTTCATTTTAAATATATATATTTTTTTTATTTTAAGTATATACATTTTTATTTTATTCATTCATTTATTTGGAATATAATGAGAAAACATCTGAACTCTCGTAAACGTCATTATGCCTACAGTCATTACATCTACAGTAATAAACGCCCATGGGTTACTGCTTTGTGGCAAAAAATGATAGAAAAAAATATGTGTAGATAATCATTATGGTAATCGTATAATAACGGTGTAAATAATGGTACTAAAATGGACATATATATCAACAATAGAACTAGAATTTACATACATTCTGTACATTAACGTGATTATATAAGGAAGGATAACTAAATGGTTGCACTAATGCCTCAATAACCACAGAACAACTGTTTTAGCAAATGTTCCTTTAGAACCGTTCAAAGCGATCGAACCATTTAGAGTTCTAGTATATGCTGAAAGGATATTCCATGTAATTGGACTGAAACTGTATTATGACCGACAGTCTTCATGCATGGAGCTAAGCGTAGGAAATTAGGGGAGCCCCACGAGTGGTACTATCTGCCTCAAAATACCACAGACTTGAACTATTATATAAATAATAGTATGAAATGTAAGTTCAATACACAAGGGCAACTGTGATACCTCACAAGCAGTAAAGAATATGCTAGTACGGTTCCATGCACGGTGAATTGAAAATGCACTTATGTTTAAATATAGGTGCTATTAAATTGTTCCAGCTTAGACTCAACTATTACCGGCCGTACTCTATGTTTAAACTGAAACCATAGTAATAAAAACATATATAAACGAATGAAAATGTAACGGAAAAAATAAACCTTTATATCCCGTTGAGACGTGTGAAAAATACTTGGTTGTTAATTGTAATACTGATCTTCAATTATTCACATTGCGATTCTGTTTATTTGTCTCCAGCATGTCATTCTCTGGTATGAACTATCATATACGGACCACAAATTCAAACAGATTCTATACAGGCATATTTTTCGAGGTACTGTTCGAATTCCTGTTAGTTTGCTCTCCTTTCTCGTTTTCACCACGCCGGAAGTATGTAGTCATTCATCCAGAGCTATTGTGTCATTGTGATATCGTTGCTTTCGAAAGAATGGCCATAGTACGATGGCTCTACAGCAGGAAGACCTGCGAGATCCCGCGTCGCGGGTGTTGAGGGGCCCAACGAGTTCGGTCACTCCTTGGAGATCTCTTTCCTTTACAGGTTTGCATAGAGGAACGGTGGTTGTTGCAAAGAAGCTAACGAGCCGTATTGTAGTATTGTATCCCACAGGCAGCGGACTTAGTATGCAGAGACCAGCGTTCGGTGCTCCATACAAGCAGGTATGTTCGGCGGCAGGCGTCTCAAGTGGTGCAGGAGCGCGTGGCCTGGAGTCCCGTCTCTTCGTACCCTTCGGCAATGCTTCTAATACACATCCTAATAGAAGACCAGATGCCAACCACTAAGAAGGAAGGATAGATTGTCAGATAGAACGGAGAGTAACAACATGGAGACAGCTCGTAGTTCTAGCTAATTGTAATAGTAGTAGAAAAAGTGTTGTGGCGAGACACCCAAGCGCTGCAACACATTTTCTCAAGCAAGAAAAAGTAGACATCGTCTAAAAGTCGGGTAGGCGAGTGTGTTGTTCATTAAGAAAACAAAGGACGACCTGAACCGAGCAAGAAGAATAGTCTAAGTGGGAGCTAAATGAGTTTGCATTTAACACTGTTATAGAGCTTGTACCGCGCGTAAGAGAGCCTAGAGACAGCGTCAAAAACTTGGTTTGTCTAATGATTCGGACCGAAAGCTAGGACTAAATTAGGTGTCGTCGAAATTCATTAACAACAGCTTGAAGTCTTCAGGCCGAAATCTAAAAACAAAAAGTAGATTTTTGACTAAATTACTAAATTACTTGCACGCAGAAAGTCGGGTATGCCATGGGCGTGCTAAAGTGAATATCCAAAACAGTATGTTGAATATTTTTGGGTTCAATTTGATTAAAGTCAGTCGATAGCTGCTTGCTCTTTCTTCAAATGGAACTCAGTCCTTTTGAAATCAGAATAGGATGCCATACTAAACTTGGAATGTTTCTTCGGCTCTTTACAAATTAGCAAAGCATAGTGGAGCACTACTAATTGTTATTCTGTCTTTGAATAACTTTTTTTTGTATTAGTAGTAGCAGATTGTTGAAAACACAACATTTCTTCTGTCGTCTTATGTCAAATCACCGCTAGAAAAGCCGATAGCCCTCCATTTTCCCCTTGTAGTCTGCTCCTAACTGTATCATTATACTTATATATATGTATCTTTATACTTTAACAAATTTTCCGTACTTTCCACCACACTCACATACTTAGCAGAGTCAATAAACAGTTTGCATTCAAATGCACGTTCAATTCCAAGCCTGGAGCCATCTTACTAAATGCTCGCATAGTATTAGTGTTGACTCAGTATCTATTACTAAATTCGGGCTAAAAAATCATATTTAAAGATCAAGACTCTAGAGGACGGTAAGTTGTTTCCTCGCATAAAACAATTCGAAACGTTGAAGTAAAATTTTCTTGTAAAGCAGAGGAGATTACTACTGACCTATTTGACCAGTATACACAGATTACTTTCACTAGGTATATATATATATATATATATATATATATA
>MNPL01000355.1:0-26790 GCA_002081605.1 Tropilaelaps mercedesae
TATATATATATATATATATGTATATATATATATATATGTATATATATATATATCGACTCCAATGTAGGATAAATATATATATATATATATGTATATATATATATATGTATATATATATATATATCGACTCCAATGTAGGATAAATTTCGTTTAGTTTTGCTAAAGCAACAAAACACTAAAGAAATAAATTAAATCTCTCATGCTCTTGCTTAATCAATCACAAGATACATTCGGTGAACAAAGATGTCCGTTAGTTGTACCGACGTACTTGCTCATTTATCTTAGATACTTTCCCTTATATCTTAGAAACAGATGGCACAATTTGCAGCTAGCTCAACTTCTAATCGCTTATCTTCGTCGGTTTGACAACGTCTCACGTGACTGTTCCCTGAGCAGGTTTCGGTAGAAGGAACGCGAGGGGTATGCGCGCCTAGCGAAGGCGGGGCGAGAAATCATCTCAGTGCATGTGTTAGCACAATACAGAGGGCGAGTAGGCAATTCTCGGGGTATGTCGATCGGTCGACGTTCGCCATTTCTCGATACTATCGAAGTGGCTGTTAACCGATTGCCAGCAACTTGCCCCGTTCCCGCTACGGCTCAATGGTAACTGAATGTTATCAAGTTATCGCTGCACCCCACGTGTATCGCTTGCGAATTGATGTTGACGTAACTGGTTTCCAATAAAGCTTTGAAAAAAGCTTTGTTGCAAACGGAAGTGGATCAAGATTAATATGGCCGAGGATGGAAGGCGGCTGGGGTTGGCATCTTCGTTTATCACCGGTTTTTAGCGCGTTTTTGGATAAAAATGTCGATTTGGCAACCTCCGCCTTTTCCTGGCATTGCCAGGCAAATTTTTGCGAGAGCTACCGAAGAGACGAAGAAAAACTGTTTAGCTAGATTGAGGCCGTCAGGTAAACAAAGACACAGAGAATTCTTGCAGCATTTTGCCAGCTTTGCTTTCGTGGCTTAGAATGATTGCCAATAGTAGGTCGTGTTGATGACAGGATTAGCCCGCCCCTGCGTCTTGTTTCGTCCTATTTAGCGTTGACAGAAGTACTTCGTTATTAACGCTCCCCGAGTGGTTAAGAAATCATAACCCCAGAGAGAATGAAACTCGACACCGATCCCATAGATGTCGTTTAAGAACAAAACCCGACTGCAAAAATAGAAAAATAATAAAAAAACAAACAACCAGTTATTAATTAGCTAAACAAAGATTAAATGTTTATTTAAGTAAACAAAAGATAAATAAAAAGATAAAAGATCAAGCACTTTAAGTACACATTATACACATAGAATAAGTAATGCCAGCGGCACTGAACTGGCAAACAGCAGCTACACAGCTGCTCAAATAGATTTCCAGGCTAACGCCTCGGCCGTTCTGGTTACTTTAACACCGGCAGTATACAAGTGTTGCAAAAACCGTGTGAAAAAATCACACTCTGAGTTTACGACACGTCTTAATGACCATAGATTGCACTGCATGAACCGACAGGGGAAAACAGAAATGCCTCAGCACCCAACCATGCGCCGTGCGGTTCTGACGTGCTTTGCCAATTTCGCTTAGAACGAATCACAATATTTCGCTAGCGTGGATCGCCTCGAGGTGAATAGAGAGACAACTGTATCATTTTCCATCGACGTTTGGATGAAAAGCAAAAGGAAAACGTTCCAAAAGGACCGCTTCCCTTCAAATTCCAGGCAAACAAACTTCAACAAAAAAAATCAGAGAACACATATGCTACTCCTTATTTACGTTAGGGGCGTTGTCTACCTACGATCCAGTTAGCTTACCGGGACCGCACCTTCGGACAACATCAACGGCACACGGGTATCAAATATCAGCAATTTCAATGAGAAGCAAAACCCGAGTCTCCTGCGCGGCGTATAACGGCTGCAGGGCAACCAGTCCACTGCGGACAAACATTTTCAGACCTCGAGCAAGTGGGATGTTGGGGGGCCAAGGGAAGTAAAAACGGCGAATTCTCGCGCTCTCTGCGAAAACGCAGGAGCGCTCCCGACAGAAAACTTGACGTCTTCTGAGAATGCTTTAACTCTTCGGCAACCGAGGCAGATGTGCACCTACGAGAGGTTCTAGGCTCCAGATAGCTGTTACCCGCGAAAGGCGTAACAGGAAGGAAAGCATAGGGGTCTGGTGTTGTTCTGAGCGCTTATCGCAAGTGATTCTGCCGGCAGATGTCGGAGACGCCCTAAACATTGCTAGGCAGTTGGTCGACGTAGAACTGGTATGGCAAGAGACAAAAATGATGATGGGACTATCGCTATTCCCGTCGAATCGTTGTATGTGGGCTTTTGGTAGAAAGACTAAATGCTATATGTTGTGTTACCGACTTTGACCACGTACGAAAGTCCGCACTCAGCGTCCTTACAGTTGCGACTATTAACGAAACGAAGGGCTTCGATTCGAAAATACGTTGAGTAAAGTTCCACATACTCATACTTGCAGTCGTAACATCTAGCAACGCGCCTTTCAATTAGGTGGCACAGCCCCGTTTCGCCGTCACGAAAGCGAGGTCGTAACAGCTTTTCGCTATCGGCGCCCTTACAACTGAGGAATTTAGCAACAGGCGGAGAAGTCATTCAAAATTTCTCTCGTTCGTCTACATTTGCGCGTTACGCCATGACCGAAAATGCACTGTGACGCACCAGCTGCTGAATCTGAAACGTCAACTATCTGAGAAAGGCCCACCTCACAGTCGCGGGCAGCGTTGCGAAATGGCGGAAAACCGACATTGGATTTTGTTGGGTCGCAAAACGAACGCAGAACTGCCGACACGAATGAATCGGTGCACCATAGGTGTAGGGAAAAGCAAGTACGGCCGCACCCACAGAAATGAGCCTGGGCGACCGAGATCGCAGGCATCAATCAGAAGGCTTAAAAATTTTCGAGTAACATTTTACACCGGGAGTTGGCATTACGAAAGAGTGCCTGCTAGTAAGTAGTAGGCCTGCATAGAGTTATATAATCAAAACGTCGTTATTTACAGAATTACTTGTACTGTTTGCTTTTCTCTTTGTTGGGCTCAAGACAATAGAGCAAAACGGCGTTGCCCCCTTCTACCTAAAAATATTTTTTTTAAAGCTGACCATCAGCTAACATTTAGCGTCCACGGTAGCAGTTTTTGCATTACATTCGTAATGCATTCTTAAATTCGTAAGACAGACCCCATATAAATGTAAATGTGCACCGGCGGGGATCGAACCCCTGCACATACGTGTCTTCTCCACTGTCTCCTCCGAATCTGGCGTGCAAAAGAAGTAACACGGAAGTCTCTCAAGTTACTTTTGCATATATGGACATAGATAAACCAAGCTTCGGTGGTCTATTGTCAATCAACGAAGCATACGGAGGAATACTATACGAAGCGAGGATTAATCATCTTCAGAGACGAAGTTTACGCCCTCACTCGAACAAAGCTGTCTCAGTGACATTCTTAGACTGTGATAAACACACTTCTACCTAACCACTTGCTGCTCGGAGTGATTTATTACCGTCCATCGATATCAACCCCTAATAATTGTCCTAGCCTCTAACAATTGAATTTTTTTTCTTTCGCTTTTGAACGCAAAGCCATCATATATTATAACAAATAGTTTCCACGAAATAACGAGCTAGTCATATGCGTCTGATTTGTGATACCGTTAGCAGTGATCCTCGGAGATGCACGAGATTGTTATGACATATAGTGCATAAGAAACCCTGATATCAATACTTACATTGTGAGCTGTATATTTTACTGGATTTTTGTTCGCGAAAACCTAGGCGTTGTCAACTACAGTTCCATCGAAAAAGCAAATTTGAATTTAAAATGTCTAGAAACGACGGAACGTGGTCCCCGTCGAATAGATCCTATATTTGAGGACCATGGTCATCCATATCCAGGACGATTAACTCTAAAAAGACCTAGCTACAGAATACAAAATGCGTAGCCAGCTAAAATTCTATACGACACGGTCACAGCCTACCGTTGATGGCATTCAAATATATCTAAAAATTTACATGCTGATCTACCGATACCTAGCTACGTAAGTGAAAACACGTCGATCTACACTTGTCTGTGGTATGTATTTTGATTAAGTCAAGCAAGGCTAGACAGGGCGTCAACCCAATTAAATCACGCTTTACACCCCTTACAAGCAAAGGGCCATCACTCACTCAATCTTGAGCACGCTTATGCATACAGAAGTAATTCTAATACAAACAACTACCACCACACCATTGACCGCTTGCTGATCAGGGCGCAATTTCATTTAGCGGTACCTTGCAAATTGACCACCTAATAGGAAACCGCGACCTTCTCCCTTTTCACTTCGGTAGAAAAATGCTTTTTTTTCGTAACGACACGCCACTCAAAAACGGTAGAATATATGCGCAAGCATAATGAAATCGGCCTCGCATAGCATCATCATAGGGCGTGAAAAAATTTATTTTCAACACAATCCGATAAATCTATCATATTATCATGATTTTTTGTTGTAGTTTTATATAAGACACAGGACGTAAAAATAGCATTCGTTTTCCAGCGACTCGTAGGACTCGTTTGGCTAATTTGAAAATGTTTTTGATGAATCTGGTCAGAGCAATGATAGTAGCAGAAGAGGCCTTAAGGCCTTAGGTTCGCGTCATCTCTCGCCTCGCTTGTCTCCCCACACGAACGTTCTATAACTGACAATGTACGGGAGGCATGCAAAGTGAAGCCTGACGACACAGCTGAAATACGAGTGGCCAGTAACTCTTCAGTAAGCAATCAGAAGGTATTTGATGCAATCGTAGGAACGGATACATTTTTCGCGAAAGTATTTTAGCTCATTACAAGGAAACGGGTACGGTCGCCATCGGGTTGACGTATCTTTGGAGATTTCAGACTGACTTGACTCTGTTTACATCTTCAATGATTAGACAAGCGGCGACCTGCTCACCCTTTGGCCGCGCCACAAATTCCCCCCTCCTTCTCCCCTTTTCCTCCTTCTTCCCTCGATCAAGAAGCAGACGATTTGTCCAACTTCACTTACCCGTTCGTTTTGGTGCTTTGTCGTCTTCCTTGCATTACCTGCGCGTGCCTCTCCCCTTCCTATCTACCGCCCATTCTACCGTAGCGCTTTGACTATCCGTTGAAAACGTAAATCCATTCATTTTCGTGTGATGTTTCCAAAAACGAGAGGGCACTGTGCACCGGTGCACAGCGCCCTCTCGCGGAGCCAAAACGCGCGACCGTTTTAAACCGATGCCGTGAGCACTGGTTTTTGAATAAATATGGCATTTTCTTCATGTTTGTTGCTCTCTCTTTCCCTCTTTCCTCGCCATCGGCACCGTCCACGATTTGTACCGTTGCGTTACTGTAATTGTTACTATTTATAGCGACTCCTCTCACGGTGATGATCATACGAGCGATAATAATGCTACTTGCTAATAATGGTCAGCATTAATGATCGCATTACATTTGTTCACGGTAAGAGGCGCGCCTAGATCAAACCAATCCCATCTAGACGAGTTTCTCGTATTTACACTGTATATATATATGCATGTGTGTCTGTGTGTGTGTGTGTGTGTGTGAGAGAGAGTGTATGAGTGAGTGTATGATATGTACAGTGAAATGTCGCATTTACGTACGTCGCTGAGGCTCGAACCTTTTCGCTGTCCACAATTCGCCTCGCTACGAAGTTGAACGAAAACCCCGACTGGCAAATACTGGACATGACCCAGAATCGCGTTTCTGCCGATCTACCGCATTGGTATCTGATCGCACACGGCTGTTCTAGGCCAGCCTGTCCATCAGTTTCTTATGTTGTTGCTTTTTATCCAACTGCTCTGGCCCGTTTCCCACAAGATGTTATGTACACAATAAACCACCACTTAGCTGCCCCGCAGCTAAAGCTGTTTGATCATTGTTTAACCCAATTGGCTATAACCCCGTTTCCGGCCCTGTAACGCGATTACAGACAGACGTCGACCCATCAGGAAACATAACTCTCACGAATGCCACGCCTACTCCCCCGTAGGCGTGAATGGAGGTAATGGCGGACTGTTATACGACGAAGTCTGAGCTTCGCTACGAAACGAGTTTGACTATAACGCGATGAGAGATCCTCGGTCAACTCGACCCGACCGTCGCGCATGGTTTAAATCGTGATTCCCTGTCGCTGCAATGGGCCGACGAACGCTGCGGTCTGATCGCCTCACGAGTCCTCGAACACGAATTTCTGCTCGTCGTCCGTCGTGTACGTGACAACGGACGAACCCCCGAGCGTCCCTAGCGTGAGGGCGGGAATGGCGTTTCGGCCCTTCGCTTTTGCGTGTGTCAAAATGTGCGATTTCAGATTTGTTGACTGGGCGAACTTCTTGTTGCAGTTGTCAAACGGGCAGACGTAAGGCCGATCGCCCGTATGAATTCGCACGTGCGTCCGAAGGTTGAAGTCGAGCGAAAACCGCTTGCCACAGCTGAACATTCAACGAAGACAACATTAGCACGGTGCTACTTATTATTATTATTACTATTGTTATCCAAGCATCGCATGTGTACAATGTAATGTGTGCAATACATCATTTTCTAACAAAAATGTCATTTTCATATTCACTACATGTGACTTTTAGGATCTTTTGAAATCAAATTGGGCATACTTCAATTGGACACCAAATGTTCAGTAGTAATGAACAATACAGAATAGATCGTTTCGACTAGTAGCATACCTTTGTGACTGCGCCCTTTTTACCATGAGCTTTCTCGACCTTCTTAGACGTTCTATGATTCTAAATGCTAATCTCGTCAATTGTTTTCAAGTCGACTTAAAAGATCCTTATGTACGTGTCACCTGTTACAATCACAATGACAATGATATCCAAAAACAGCGCCAGCCCGTGTCTGGTGAGGCGATTCTTACCCGTCAAATGTACACTGGAAGGGCTTCTCGCCCGTGTGGACCAGCTGATGCCTCTTCAGCTTTGAACTCTCAACGAACGCCTTCCCACACTCGGCACACACATGCACCCGCGGACCATGCGTGTGTAGATGCTTTCTCATGGCGCCGTTATCCCTGAACATTTTGCTGCATCCCTTGTGCGGACACGCGATCGTACGGGCGGCCGCGTCCGCCTGACAACGAGAAAACAACATGCCGAAAACAACAGAAAGTCGCCGTCAGAGTGCGTCACACCAATGCAGTCAAACACGGTAAGCGTTAGCGGCGCTGCAGTAGCGGGCTAAGCTGTAGACAGACGTTGAGACTGTACACGAGCGTTTTGTTCTTTGTTGAAATCTTTTTGTTGCTGTTCGTTTGGTTTAGATTCCGTAACTAGCCAAAGGTCATACATATTCAGCAATTCGAGACATATTGACGTTACGAAATTGCTCGCATTTCGGGTGAGCGGCCATTGGACAGTTGCAACGAAGCTGTATAAGCAAATATGAGTGTGGTCAATGTTTGACTGCCAGAAAACTGTATACATTTAGATTGGATCGAATCCCATGCAATATCCAAGGGCAGAGGAGGTTGGAATTATTCATGGAGTTCACTGGAGAACGGGGGTATGACTGCATTAAGCAAAAAGCAAGACGGTCAGACAGTCGCTGTTTGAAGTAGGAAAACGATTCAGGACCGTTGTCGTTATCGTAAAGCGGGTTTCTCTCTAGAATGCATCCGTAGAGACCAGCAATGAGTATTCTCAACTAGCTAAGCGCAAGCAATCGACATGGACGATTGCTACACACGTAAATAAAAAATGTTTACCGTACGAATGCCTAATTCAATTCTATTACGTTTGCTAACCGTAAATTACAACGCGCGCACACACACACATACGTATGACTACGTACCTGCGGTTTAACACGCTGAATTTTGCTTTTGGCCAGTTCGGCTAGCTGCTTCGGGTCCGAGAGATCGACCCCCGTGGCTAGTGTAAGGCCCAGCCCCGAGGAGGATGCCTGAAGGGGTACGTTGGCCGTAAGGATCGTCCCAGGAGCGGCTGTGGTCGCACCGTGGGTGCTCTGCATGTACTCAGTAAAATCGGGGTCAACTTCTACACAGGACTCTTCGATGACGGAGATGTCGTCGTTCTCATTCGCTCCTGACGCCCACATCGTTACCTGGAAGGAATGGACATCGATAAGGGATTAGATAATGACGTTGGAGACTGGCGTGGTCAGACGGAAACTCATGATTTGTCGTTCATGTACCAAGCAGTACCTTCGATTTCCAACAGCTCTATACAATTCAGGCGGTTCAAGATGGAATAGCTAGATTAAACTGAATCAGATCAGCGTGGGAAAGTTAATCAGTTGGCCGAGAGGCACACGTCAGAAAAATTGTTTTAATTTAGTAGGTATTAGAGATATTATAAGAACATATTATTATCATCACCATCATTATTAATATTTCATTATAGTCGAAACTGTTTTTTCTAACTGCCCCTCGTCAGCAACCATGATTTAATTGAGATTCTGTTTAGTTTTTTTTGTATTTAAAAAGGGATTATGAATATTTTAAAGCAGAATTTCACCGACACAACCACTCGCTATGTACACTGTGGTTTTTAGTACCTAACCTTTCTCCAACTCACAATTCTGTACGAATGCGCTCTTTGAACGAAGATGATTCTATATTGCGTTGTGCTAGTTTATTGTTAATCTGCCTAATATTTTATTTTCATATTAGACTCACCTCCGGCAGAAAAATTACGCCTTACAATATTTACTACTACACCCGTGATACACACGCTCACCTGGAACTCGCCATCCAGCGTCTTAATCTGCACCTGCTTCTGCTCCCATTTACGCGCTTTGCCCTGGGGCATCCCGGAAGCCGACACCGCCGCCAAGGCCACCTTCCGAGCGCCGGCCGTTTTACGTGCCCGCCTTACCACGGTCCCACCGCCGGCCGATGAAGTGTGGACGGTGGACGCGAGTCCGGCTACTGAAGTCGCCACTGAGGGATGATCGATCGAAGTAATCAAACCCGACTCGTCGATGGGAAGAGCTATCTCGGCCGTGACGTACTCCTCGCCCGTTTCGGCGTCGCCTGGATGGGGAAAGCATAGACGGATGTGTTTACATCGTAACGTACCGGTGGGAAAGCTTTACCGAAAGTCAAGGAGAAGGGCAACTCAAAGGATGGTTTCGATGGTTCCTCGATAAAATTGGCTAGCTTACTGTTCGGCGTGGTTTAGACCTGTAGACCACAAAGTGCTGATGTCGAAGGGAAACTCACCTTCGCCCGCTCCGCCAATGACTTCTTCTTGTGTTTGGAGAATCATCTCCTGGTTGACATCCTCGGAGAACTCCTAAATATAACGAATGATCTCGCACGTTATTTTGAGTAAACCCGATTGCGGTCACGCTTTAAGGCAAATAGATATTAACGGATTCTCGGGAAAATGTATCTGAATAGAAGAACCTAAAGCCGAAAAAAAAATAAAAGTTCTGGACTCTGGTGGAATTACATTGTAATAATCCTTAGTAATAATAGTTAGCTTGTTCCTATTAAAAATCTATAAATATTGTCTTATAGAAATTTATTTTGTTAAATGTAAGATTGGTAAATTGGTTTGCGTATAAATGCGGACAATTTTGTAAAAAAAATAATAATTATTACTATAACACCATTTTACTTTAGTTTCCAGGATAGCATATCTGACTTCCTATTGTGTCCTTGGAGTCGGATAAAAAACTTTCTTAGATGCGCGCCTACCCCTACGTTTACAAGTACAAACCTGTAGCTGAATGACGCCCTCCTCCTGCGGATTGCCCTCGTTATCGATGGTGATCTCAACTTCCTGAGGTTCATCCGTGTACACTTCACTGGCCTCAATGATGTTCCCTTCCGCCGTGAAGTAGTCTGCACGAAATCGGCACAGGTACAGGACATATAACATATTACTCTTTTATGACTCATTAACAGAAGTCTATTAAGCCCTCCTATACTTGAGTTAGTCATATATTTCGTTTATTTTTTGCTTGCAAATCACATAATTAAAACTTAGTTCTTTTTGGTGGTATTACGGTGCGAAAATATCAATGGCGCGTCTTGGAAGAAAATCCGATACAGTTTCGCTTCGACGCTAAACTAAGCAGCTTAAGGACAAAGCTTAAGCAGTTTGACATTGAATGGGCGGACAGCATAGCCCATGCCCACGCCTGGCACACGACCCGTTCTAGTACCTACAACCCCTAATTTCAATCGGCAGCCATATTTCTACGGCTTCGTTTTTATGGCACTTGAACCATGGCAAACTCTTCTACGACGACGTGTGGAAGAAAAATTCGCGAGATCACACGTGTTTATGGGAAAACGTCTGCGAAAGGTACACTCTAGGTGAAAACTGATGTATGTATTACTCACAAGAGCCGCCATCCGCAGTGATGACCCGTTCTCCGTTGGCGTTCTCCACGCAGATGACTTCTTCCTCGCCACCGCAGAATTCTCCCGTCACTACGATGCACTCCTCTACCGCCTCCGATGAGGACGACATAGCTGCGGGTTCAGGGTGGTGGCCTCCTCTTGCTGTCGAAGACCCTGTGAGCCCTTCTCCGCTCACAGGCAACCGTTCCAAACGAGACGGTCTGCGTGATCAGCCCCCCTGTCTAGATGGGCTGGATCGCAACGCCAGCGAATACTGCGAAGTTATGAGACACATGAACGCTTATGGCTTTAATAAAGATCGTAGGTAGACACAAGCGCACAGCATGCATTAACCGAGAAAGCTGTTTACGAAAAATAACCGCGTACGGTGAGTATATGCGGTGTGTAGCGGAAATGCTTTTCGACCTGCTCGCTAGATGTGATAATGACGTACGCGAGACGCATCTCAGCAGCTGACAAGGATATTTGAGTGGCAAGTGCTCTGAAGCACTGGGGGAAAGCAGACAGCGTCCGGAGCCAGTGGCAGCTCGGTCGAGCTCGGGGGCTTGGTGCATTCGTATGCGCGTTGCGACCGGAGGAGACACGGGTTCGATCTCCGCCGGTGCACATTTATATTTATACGGGATCCGTCTTACGAGGTAATGCAAAAACTGCTACCGTGGACGTCAAATGTTGACTGATGGTTAGCCCCAAAAAAGTAGAACTAGTGGCAGCTTAACGAGCTTGTACTTGGACGAAATGACAATGACATTCCGAGATGCAGCTAATGGTTGCCCCTCAGGAAGTTTTATAGGAAAAAAGTCGAGCAGCGACCCCGATACTCGGAACGCGTTCGGCCTGGGGACTAATTATGGTCGCACTGAAAAGCACTCTCCACTGCCTTATGCCTTATTTACAAAGACTTCTGATGCCACATTGGCGAAATGGATGGCGAACATGTCCGGCGAACGAACCACCGTTACACAGTCTGCGAACATCCGTCATTTACACGACCATTCTCCGCGCCTATCGCCAATGAACGGAACCGGTTCCATCGACATGCAAACCTTCCACCGAAATGAACAAAATTATAAACAAATTCCGCATGGCGAACACACTAGCTGACCTATTGACAAGCAAATCTCCGCTGCGTTACAACTGGGCACATTGACAAAAGATAGGTATTGCTCAGCGCGGCTCAAACATTTAAGGACATTATGGGGTGTCTGCCACTTTTACCGGCAGAAAGCGGTTTACTAATTCGGCATAGCATGCAAAAGATTTCGATCGCAGCGAATAAGAGTTATATTGATAATATTTTCAGGACTGACCACCGACCCATATCCAACGTTCACGGTGGCGCTTTTCGCATCACTTTGTAGGACAGGCGCCATATACGTAAATGTGTAAAGGCGGCAATTAGTGAATTAAGTGTCATATTAAGAACATATGCCCCGTTCTCATCTACGAAGCACTGTAAAAGACGTCAGTACGGAGTTGCAATCTACCAGTGATAATGCGTCGAACCCGTAGATATATAATATGGTTAGGATTACATAGCTCGAACCGATTTCGCCTCGTCGGGTACGTTTTGAGATTGGCCTTTCCCCGTCGTCCCGACAGCATTAGCGTTCTATTGATATACATGCCTACAAATTTTCTACGTAGCTGAAGTGCACTCAGTTATAGTCGCTAGCTGAGTTACGCAAGAATGGCAGAAAACGCAACGTATATGCTCGAATCAAAACATCCGTCATCTGAATGCACGCAGCGCGTTAACAAAAATACCTTTATTAATGAAAATAAGTTATGTTCTTTCAACTTCTCCGTATTTACATAACCAGTGGATTTGAGTAAACGCTCTCCCCGTGCATTGCCATCGCCAACTAAACTACCCTTCTTTCCTCATCGTTTCCATTTCAAACGGTTCAACTCCGCCCCAGTGTTTCTAACAGCTGCATGTCACAATCACGACAATTCTCACAAATCAGCACTTCCGCATAGTGAGCTATCGACTCAACAATGTTAACGCATTCACATACATCATCGGTAGTTGCTTAGGGAATGGTCGAGCATCTCCCTCAGGCAATGTCCCCCTTGGGACTTTGCGTTACGTCGGCTGGCTGTTCCTTTAGCTCCGCGTCCTCCTTCACCGGTCTTTCGGGTGGCCAGTCAAGGTCGACCTTCGTCACATCCAGAGCTTCGATGTCCACCGCCTCGCTCAGCAAAGCGCAGACGTTCGGTCGAGTCCGTCCGAGGTCCCCGTGCACAAACTCTTTCACATACGTCCCCGCCTGCGTGCACAGTATCAGCTTAAACCTATGCTCGCTGACTATCTCCACGTCTGCCGAGTGGATTGTGCGTTCCCTGACCATCGCTGTGCGCCTATGAAGAACGCGTACCGGCGTGTTCTGTTGAAGGACGAGATCCTTCACCGAGGTCAGCCGATTGAAGTCGATTTCGCTGGTGGGCCGGTCCGTGACACAATACGCGGTGTAGAATTTCCGTTTGTTCTCCTCGCCGTCCTTCAGATCTTTAACCTGGTCACGCCGTATAGGCTGCAGACGGTTGACAGCGATGTCGCACGTAGACGCGTTGATGTCAGCTTCAATTTTCGCTGTTTCCTCAGGCGACCAGTCGATTCTCTTAGGACCCCAGATTTCGAGTATGAACGGGCGGCCATCGCCGAGCATTCGCACATCAACGTCCTCCCGGCCCGATGAAGAAAACGTGATTCGCTCGCAAGCAATCGTGCGCTTGACAACGTCGACGATCAGCTCCTCCACCGAGTCCTTCATCTTGCGCTCGCCGTCGATTAGCCACGGGGTCTGGCTGAGCTCGCGGCTGTATTTGCAGTAACGGCCAGCCAAGTAGATCTGCAGGTGGCCGCAGGACACCTTCGGCGGCTCTGGGCCCCCGCACAAGGCCTCAGGCGGAGGGAACTCGAACTCCGAGCGGAAGCTGGCGTCGCTCGTGTCCTGCAGGAAGGCGGTGATTGTCTTCGTCGAAAACTCGTCGCGTGGCATGGCTTTGCGGGACTGTTTGCCTTGTGGTGGCTTTGCTAGCCGGCATACGACCTCCCGCTCCGCCGGCGTAAATGAACCGGCCAGCACGACGTTGACCTGGAACGACGCGTTCGGACTAAACGGCACCTTGAACTCCTCCTCGAATAGGAAGCCGATCACCATCTTAACACAGTCCTTCACTGTGGCCAGCCCATCTTCCTTGAGCTTGTAACTGGCGAAACTGCCCGCCACGTTGATGTACACCAGCCGCTGGCGAAGCAGACACACCGGGGGCATGGCGATCGTCAGAATAAAGTCACTGAAGCGGCATTCTGACGCGGCTACTGACTCGACGACGGCTTCAAACACTTCGAAGAGGTAAACCGGCTCAAGGATGCCGAGACACGTCGGACAGGTGCCGCGCTGCACCCTCTTGCACTGTGGCTCACCGGGGCTTCGCCACTCGTCGAACAGTCGGCTATAGGCGCCGGCCTGTCGCTCGCCGAGAACACGCAGTACACACATGCGGCATAGGTCATGGTTCAGGAGAAAATTCTTCACGTTCTCCCGGAGTTCATCCTCCATGGCTGAGGGAGCTGTTTGGCGGATAAAGGCGTATCAACACGAAAAGGGAACGGCCCCTACCTGCTTTGCACGCCGGTGTCGGCTCCCCCGAGCGCTGCTGAACGAAACCAACCGAGTGTGGTCAGCTCGAACGGACACAATCACCTCAGCGTCGATGCGGCTAATCCGGCCACTGTTAACTCTGGTTGGTCAAATGAAGATGTACCACGTACAATTAACGTAAACGGTGTTCGTGGGGGAGCGGGGGGCGGATAGATCAGTGGTAATGGCAGGCACATCGGGGGTCTGGCGGGGCAAAACACTGATGACGAAAAGCTCACTTGGTCATGGTGTTGTTAGGCAGGCGTACCTTCACGCGAGCCGGTATCCTCGACATTCGTCGGCCAGCTCGAACGAGCTGCTATGTCGACATCGGCTGCGAAAAGCGACGCCATTTCTGGTCGATGGCGGACCCGTCCACCATTTTTACTATGGCCGTCGTTCAGCTATACAGCAATGGAGGACGGATGACCGGAGTCGCGCGAAAACGAGTTCGCCGTTCGGCCGGCGAAACGCGTCAAAATTGCGCAAATCAAGACGATTTCGCCGAAAATTCGTGTCCCAACAGGGTCTCAGAGGCTGTAAACGTTAGGCCTAGACGCTAGAAACTTACCAGATAGCCCCAAGCGACGGAGGGCCGACCTGAGGCAGTTGCACGAGTGGCCGCCGATGCACAATTTTCATTAGGGACGTAACGACGGTGGCTGAAAACTCGTCCCGAAACTTCCAGCGTTGATATTCCACACAATCACGGCACCACAGCGGTTCGCATTGACAGAAATAGCCCGGAGTGAGTGTTGTGGTACGTCGGGTCGCATTGGTACTCTTTGTAGTACGGACCATCGTGGGCGCATGGATTTGGCGGGCATGGGCCGAGCGACCGAGAAGCGTACCACACTCGTGGCCGAGTATGTGACGAAGCTGCGCGACATTTCTGCTGGGATATTATGACACGAAGAAAAACATCGCGTTGCTACTGTCTTAGATATAGAGAACTCTCAGAGAACAATTTCTCCAGTCAATGTAGAGTCATTTTGTGTATTTTGCACATTAAATCAATTTATTGGCGTCGTTCAGCGATGTACCACAATTTGAACTTCGCGCGCTGTTGTCCACTAGCATGCCCTCACCACATCGACCTTCCGGCTCTTGTTTGGCTGGCGTTAGTCTTTCTTCATAAGTCACGTGGAGCGAAACCCAGCCATGTGAGGAGTGCCGTAACGACAAAAGTTCTCTGAGACCAGCCAGTGCATAAGGTTCCGGCTGGTATCTATCCGAACTTTCTGGATAATGTCATCCAACCAATGTATCTGACGAGTTTAACCAGTATACCCGGCAATGCATTAACACTAACGAATATGAGCATTTAGTAGACAACGAACAACCGGTGACAAATATCAGAGGGCGCGCTCGTGCCGGCATCGTCTTCCCAACGTTAGTGAGATCGCTTTGTCTAATGGTTTTTTTCACTTGTTAACTAAATCGTGACAAAATGGCTGACATAAATATGATGTCAGTATCGAGCGCAGTAACGAGTCTTTCGTTTACCATCATGTCAGCCGAAGAAATCGAACGACAGAGTGTCATGGAAGTGAATAACGTGCAGACGTTCGACCTCATGGGCCACCCCACACGAGGCGGGCTCTACGACGGCAGAATGGGTGAGAATAATTTTAAGTTGTCTTATCGTTTAGGTTTCGTCACTGTATTGCCAGGACGGTGTTCTGATCACCTATAAACAGGTTTATTCTTTACAAAAAAATTCATCCTTGGAATCATCTGAATTGAATGTACACGATGGACAATTAGTGGAACACGTTAGCAGCAGTAATATTTTGTACTACTATAGTAATACTTTGTACACCTATTGACAAATGTTTTGCTCATAAGGGAAGATCATTACAGTGTGAGCTCGTCTGAACAATCACTAGGGACTTGATGATTAGCTTATGTAGACGTTTCGTAGGGAACTAACATATATTTTGGTTGGAATACTCAACAATCCCTTTTCGCTTTTCGAAACAAACTTGTGATGTATGCCGTTGCGTTCGTTGTGTCATAATTAATGCTATCTTACAGAGGAGATCGTGCTTTTATCTCATTTGTTAACTAAAGATCACTAGATCACCTGGAACATGGTCTAGTTTAACTACTCTATATCGTGGCATATTCGTATCAATAAATGTTTGGGTATTTTCTTTGCAAGACAATTCTTAGTCGACACTCCTAGGTTTGACGAATTTACCCCTTAGTAGCCTTTAGGGGTAACAAGTGGTGGGTCAGCCTTAGCATAGTATCATTTCAGTGCATATACGAAATGTGCTTGCAGCGCTCGTCCGGATTCTAAAATTTGCGAAAATCACATTGAAGCTAGTAAGTAGCATACCCATCAATATCAATCAGTCAGAGTTGGTATGCCATTATTTATTGATAACATATCAATCAATAATTTGCCATGTATTTCCGTTTAGCGGTAGCCAATATCTACAAAACTTAGCGCTACGTATAATCACGCTTGCACGTCTAATCTGGTGTTGACCATATCGTTCGTTCGACTTAAGGCGCGCTGGAACGTGACGAAGTCTGCGACACTTGTTCGTTATCGCAACTCCACTGCCCTGGGCATATAGGCCACATTCCTCTGCCACTCCCTGTTTTCAACCCCATCTACTTTCGTGACCTTCACAAACTTCTTCGTGGAAGCTGTTTTACGTGTCATCGCCTGTTAGCACCGCCGGCTGCGTGTCAAACCATTCTTGCTCAACTACAAGTGAGTTCTTTGCTATTTCAACCAAGTTTACATTTATTAAAGCCAACGGTGGAGCTACTTTTTTTGGCATGTCAGACAATGCTCGCCCACTTGCTGTTACGTTGGCTTTATTATGATATGCTTTGTAGCTAAGAATGTATTTTGTCATTATTATATTAAATGGTCCTTGTTAACCTGTTTAAACGGGAGCTTGAATTTTCTGAAATGGCATTTTTATTAACAAATTTGAATTCGATTAAAAGCTCTTGTATCTTCTCACTGCTTTTTATTACATTTACATCCATTTTATCTCAAATTTTATTAACTTAAAAAATTGGATTGCCACTTAGGCCAAGTTAAGCTACTCTAATACGAAATCGGTGCTCCCAAAATTAATTAGTAGCTGGTAGTTCGATGGATTATAACTGAGACCTCGTTGCGGTTGGGCGGATGGTGCGTGAACCTGAATCAAGACCACCTTCGTTATCGTGGTCTTATCATGTCTTAATGGTCACTAGGGATCAGGTCTTAATGAAGTCACTAGGGATTTATCAGCAAATAATGTCTGTTTGCTCTATTGTATCCGCTATGTACATTCTCATCCGGGGTTTTTTCATCCGGTTGTTTTTCGCTTCGCCTTACAGGTGTTGGAGTATGGTCTGGTCGGTGTCGCTGGAGAGATCGAAGAAATCGCTTCGGAGATTATTAACGTGATGTCGGCACAAAAGTGCGCCCTGCCTGACATCGCTAGCGAGGTCCGGAGAAAAATCGAACAGTTTCTGCAAAACCGCCAACTTTGCGGTGACGACCCGCGACATGCGGCCGATGTAAAAAATGTCGTCGAGATGAAACACACGCTCATCAAGAACTTCTCACAAAAGCATCTGATGAAACCACGTAAGAAGTGCCTGTTCTGCGGTGAGTCGAAATCTACCGTACAGGTTCAAGAAATGGCGCGGTTCATCTTCAACACGAGTAAAAACACCGGCCGACCGGCGAAGGTCGACAACGTTGAAAAGTACGCCACACGCTCAAGCCAATTGCTACGTTTGAAACTGTGAACAAAAATCTATATAAGCTGCGAGAAAGAAATACATTCTGTTTTTTATTTTTGGTAACAGTATATATATCAAATAATCTTCTCATGTGATTGTGTTAGGCGGGTATTATTCAAAAGCTCTGTTTTTCAACACCACGTGTCCCCTAGTCTTTATTTAAATTCCATTTTGATTTTGTTCGACTGCCAGAGTTCTAGAAAGAGCCCTTTATGGAAGCAGAGTGGATCTGGTTGACGATGATGAAGAAATGTTGGTCGACAACGAAGACGAGGAAAAGCGCTTCCTAAAGAAGGAATATTCTGAGACAGGGGCTCAAACCTTCTTCACGGCGGTGCAGGCCAAGAAGCATCTCCGTGATCTATGGATCCTCGAGCACACCGTTATGGGCTATCTGTTCGGCTCGCTAAGGGAGGCCGAGTGCCGGGGAATGGAACATCCTACCGACATGTTCTTTATGGACGTCATGGCTGTTAGTCCACCGAAATTCCGGCCGGTTGGTACATCTCGCTATGCGCTGCATATAACCGTTGTTCTATGGGCAGTGCGATAAACGCGTGCTTCAGGGAAAGTTATGGTAAAATATTACGTGTCACCATTATCTTTTTATGTACTGTATCACAGATAAGGCTGTCCATGAGGCAAATTTATTTGGAATTGTTTTTAGCGTACTTGGTGTACACGTATGTAGCGTCGTTATTAAATAACTACCAGCGTATGTAGTAAGGCAAAAATAGCAGAATGATTACAAATTAATAATAATAATACTAATAATAGATAGATTAAAGAAAAGCAGAAAAGATCACATGCACGTGTCTGGTAACAGACAAACGATTGTTATTAATTAGCATATGTTGATACAAGAAAAAAACATATGCGCTGATTGAGGGGATGCAAGTGGGCATATTTGAATTTCGGAGCTCTCTCCATCTCGGACATGCTTACAAAAAATATGTGTGCTTTTTCAGTGCAATTTTGTGACTGGTAAGAAGTATGAACATCAACTGACGGCCTGTCTGAACCGCGTCCTACGGACGGCTCATGACCTTCAGGATATTCTTGTCGTTATGAAAGCTGAAGAAAAACAGGATTCCGAGGGTGTCCAAAGTGGCAAGACGCCTTCAGTGAAGGACCAAAAGCTCGAGATGCTCGCGGTACGTCCTAAAAATAAACTGGAGCTGTGTTTACTAATGCCCAACCGTGTATACCCGCTAACAAGTGTTCCGGCATGAACGCATTGTTTGTTAACAGTGCTGTTTTCTTTATCGTTTCGCATTGATGACTTTTTTGCGATAGTTGAATGTCAAGGCACTGGAGCCGGCTGGGACGGATCTCAACCTCAAGCTGCATCACTATTGGAAGTTGCTACAGACGCGAATAAACGCCCTGTACGACTCGGATCTCGATCGGAATACGAAAGAGCGTGCGGGCGTGAAACAGGTACGATTGGACGGGATTACGCGGTCCTTCTCGGAAATGACGACATCTACTATTTACCGTTCATATTGTATAAAATATTGTTACTACAATACTAGAAGATCATACTTGAAATTGCAGTTGAAGTACGGGACATAGAGCTCTATTGCAGTGGAAAAGTGTATTCAATGAACATGAGACCATTGGTAGATCTGTGTGCCGGCTGAACGAGGTGCCCGTAGTGGGATAATGCTTTCAGCGTACAACGAGCCGATGGAGGCACATGCTCTATGCATTCACTTACTTAAACTGCTCGAAGGTAATGATAAAGTTTTTGCAAGCTTTGGATGACACACAGAGGGTCCCAAGACTACGTAATCTCAGTTGCTTTCACTTAAGAGGCTGGGCGGGTGTAGCATTGTGCAGCTTTTCAAGACCCTCTCAAACAATAAGGAACCATCATTTTTGTTACTGGTTGTCAATGTGCTGGCTACTAGTAATCAGTACGCTAATGTTTTTGTCCGCCTGCTTTCTTCGTGCATTGATATAGGTGTTGGAGAAAAAAGCCGGTCTCGTCCGCAAGCACATGATGGGCAAACGAGTGAATTTCGCCGCTCGCTCGGTTATCTCCCCCGATCCGTACATAAACGTAGACGAAATTGGCGTTCCGATGGTGTTTGCCACTCGCCTTTCGTATCCGGTTCCTGTAACGCCTCGGAACGTCGAACAGCTTCGCCAGGCCGTCATCAATGGCCCGGACATCTACCCCGGAGCGCTGTTGGTCGAGTTTGAGGATGGCCGCAAGATGCGGCTTGACGTGTCCTCGCGAACAAAACGTGAGGCCGTCGCCAAGACCCTGCTCACGCCCAACCCTGACGGGTCGCTCAGGAACGCCACGAAGATCGTTCACCGCCACCTACAAAGCGGCGACATGCTCCTGCTAAACCGTCAGCCGACCCTGCATAAGCCGTCGATCATGGCGCACAGGGCGAGGGTGCTCCGCGACGAAAAGACCCTCCGCCTGCACTATGCCAACTGCAAGGCGTACAACGCCGATTTCGACGGCGACGAGATGAACGCCCACCTCCCTCAGAGCGAGCTGGGGCGAGCGGAGGCGCACGTCATCGCCAGCGTCAATGAACAGTACCTTGTGCCGAAAGACGGAACCCCGCTTTCGGGCCTAATCCAGGACCACGTAATTGGTGGGACCTTGCTGACGATGCAAGATAAATTCTTCAACCGGGAAGACTACCAGACGCTGGTATTCAGCGCCCTCACGTTCCTCAACCGGCGGATCGAAACGCTGCCACCGGCCATCTATAAACCGGTGATGCTGTGGACTGGAAAACAAATCGTGTCCACCGTTATCACGAATTGTTGCCCGCTAGGTGCCCCGCCTCCGACCGTCTACGGCAAAACGAAGGTCCCAGCTAAGGCGTGGCTCACAACAGGTCGCATAGACGATCCGGCACTGGCCGACGACTTTGTTCTGATCCGCGACGGGGAGCTGCTCTGTGGGGTGCTCGATAAAGCGCACTACGGGCCGAGCCAATACGGACTGGTGCACGTGTGCTACGAACTATACGGCGGGGAAGTATCGTCGCTGATCCTGAGTGGGTTCGCCAGACTATTCACACACTACCTCCAGATCATGCATGGGTTCACGCTGGGCATCCGCGACATCCTGGTGACGGAAGAGGTGGGTTGATTTCGCCAGTTTTGATCGCCAGTTGATTTGAGTTCGCCAGGTGATCAGCAAGCGGAGTGTTCGTGCACCTCGGCCGTGAAGTGCTTTTTCGTATTGTTTTTATGTTGGATGATGTTTGTGCGTGACTCATTGCTCTTGTCTACACGATCGCATTCGACCGTGGCACTTCGTTATATATAAAAATCTCGTAGCATTCGTATTGAATTGGAAACCATCCATACAGTCTTTTTATTGATTACTCTTCAGGCTGATCGGAAACGTCGCAAAATTATGCGCAAAGGCCGCCGCGGAGGAAACCGCGTCGTTTTAGACGTTCTGAACATCGAAGAAGACGAACTAACCGAGGAGCAGAAGATAGAAAAACTGAGAGCCGGCCATCTGGCCAGAAGCGATCACTTCCTTAAGAGCTGGGACGCCGCTATGAAGAAACACACTGACTTTGTGAACAATGAGATAAACAAGTACGTAAACAAAAACCAGATCTTGCAGAGCTATATGTTCTTTGCGTGTTTCCTTTTCTTTACTGAAATAGTGCTTTATTAATGTAACTGCGGCAAAAACAATGCTGATGTCATTAGGCGCATCTTTCTAATAATGTGCAATTGTAGTATTGTACCACAGGAACTGGCGGAGTCAACATTGACTAAACTCTGTGCTCAGCCTGGGACAACTGCATAGAGTATTTATAGCAGTCATTTTTTAACCTCGGTGCTGGTTCAATATTCCGTTGAAGCAAGACTCGATGGGCGCTATTCTCTACAGGCCTGTGCCTCATATTTTTAGACACAGACATGTGTTCCCACAAGTACTTGTGAAATCACCATCCTATCAGCAAGTATCGACATGCTCCGCTAACGGCCATGCCCTTTCCCGCAGGGCGTGCATGCCCAACGGGTTGCAGGTGGCCTTTCCCTCGAACAACCTTCAATTGATGGTTCAGTCTGGCGCCAAGGGTGGTACGGTAAACTGCATGCAGATTTCGTGCCTACTCGGCCAGATCGAACTTGAAGGTCGCCGAGTCCCTCTGAATGCGGCGGGTAGATCTCTACCGTCGTTCCGACCTTACGACACATCGCCGCGTGCCGGCGGTTTCATCGATGGACGGTTCCTCACAGGAATACGACCCCAGGAGTTCTTCTTCCACTGTATGGCTGGTCGTGAAGGACTCGTCGATACCGCGGTCAAGACCAGCCGATCAGGCTATCTACAGAGGTTTGCTTTTGTTCTAAAAACACGACAAAAGTATAAAAATCATATTATGTTTTCCTCGTAGGAGCCTCTCAGCGCCTCTGCCTTCGCTATAGTGCTTATCGTCTGTGTCAGGTGGAGGTTCGATTTGAGTATTTACTGTTGGACACTCTCTTCATATAGTAATAATAATCATCATCATCGCCATCATCACATCCGTTCACGCTGGATAAAGGCTACTGGTTTGCCGCTATATGAAGAACAGATGTTGTCGAATATCTAATTGCTAAATTAGGACCTAATATAATTCAGTTTGTATTGCCGCTTCGATAGTCAAGGTGCTTGGACTGGTTAATCCAAGGCTGCTTCGATGTTTGACTAGCATTCATGTAGCTTATTTCCTTAGAACAGCGCCCCAACTAGCAGAAAAATGCCATTTCGAGTGAATGTGTATTTGAGACAGCTAAATATGCGAAACTTCAATATTCATCGACTAAGCCGAAAACAGCTTTCGTTTGCTCTTCAGCTACTAGCAGATCCCGCGGTTAAAAAAATAACGTATTTTTTTGTGATTACAGATGCTTGGTTAAGCACTTGGAGGGTATAATGGTGAACTACGACCAAACAGTCCGAGACTCGGACGGTTCGGTAATCCAGTTTCAATATGGCGAAGACGGATTGGATATACTCAAAATGCAGATGATCCAAAGCCCGACGCAGTTTCCAGCGTTGATCCGGAATGCTGGTGCCATTATGGACACCGATCACATCGAACAGACGAAGAGCGTTACCGATACTGAACTGCTTGAGAAAATGAACTATAAGGTACGCCTATACTAAACCTAGCGCTTTGCAGCTCAGCAGAAACAAAGCTTGGGAGAAGTAATATTAATAACAACATTGACGCCTAATTGATATAATGTCTAGATATTTAAAATAATTACATGTATTTGTGTATAATTAATCTTGCAGATACCTATCTGCCGCACTTGCACGTATGAGTGAGGGTATATAGTTGTGTACGCTTCCACGTGACTATTACTTTAGAAAGTAAACCGACACATGCGAATTGCCACAACTCAGCTCTGTCGTTTGTTCTCCTTCACTTCTTGCTCATTTTGCTGTGGTGTCTGCGTTTAGGTTGCGCGCTACCATCGCAAGATCGCCAATGGCCGACGTCGTGAGAGCGAGTTCACCATCTTCTGTCAGCAGAATGAGGCCGAATACAAGGCAACCTACCCCGGCGTGGAAAGCGGGGGTCGATATCCAGCGTACAGACCCCGACTGGTCAAAGCGTTTTACGCTCTCAACGAACGGGAACGACGTCGCCTTCGAAAGCAGGTTAGCACGCCGGCTCAATAAGGGCGCAGTTCCGCCTCGTCGTTGGTTAGACAACTAAGACTTCAAAACTAGTTCGAGCTTTTTATTGGGGAGTTGGGTAAACCTAATTAGACCGCTAGAGCTGAAGCTGTCGCTCGTTAGCTAGCAACGAAGTGTTAGGCTATTTATCGAATTGTTACAGAAAAGTTAAAGAAAAGCTTTATAAGATATTAAAGAAAAGCTTTATAAGATAAACAAGAGGTTCGTGTCGGAGATCCTACATTTGCCATAACGATCCCATCCAGCTCTGTTTCCGATTGAGCATTCTTTACTTTCTGATGACGCAAAATTAATTTGGATTATAATTTGTTGATAAAATTTGTTATGTGTGCATGAGATCGTAATTATTATGGTGATATCGTATTGCACAGGTAGTATCTGTTGTTGACACCGTATCGAGCGTACTGCGTCCCGATCTCCACATCGGAGTAGTTGGAGAGAAGCTTCATTCCGAGGTAGGAGCAGTTTCAGTGAGGTCGGATTTGTTTTCTTCTGCTTTGTCTATTGCCCATTCAATCAATGCTGACGTCCATAAGGTTATGAAGCAACTATTTTAAATAAAACCGATTGAACAACGCCAATGCTGTAATAATAGCACCGTTTTCTATTCCTACATGTGTTGATAGCAGCAGCAACATCATTAACCCTATTATTAAAATCGAATGCATATGTCTTGCGACTGGACAGTTTCGTAAGCATCAACACGTTAGCAGCCTCGTGTTGGCTAGTCGTATCTTTGGCAAAACTAGATTATTGCGTACGTACTAATGAGACAAGGTTCCTAATGCGCCGTCATCTGGAGTAGATCGAAAAATACATCGAAAGCAATCCAGATGGTCTCATCCTGACGACACGCTGCGACCTCCATGAGAAAAAGGTTGTATCGCCTGAAGATTTTCGGGATATGGTGCATCTAATGCACCAGAAATCGCTTACCTGCGCTGGCGAGCCGGTGGGTCTGCTTGCTGCTCAGGTAAGCGTGGCATACAGGCGCAGGCTGTAGTGAAAAGCTTTTTTGTCTTTATCCATTCACTAATTTTTGATGCAATCACATTGCACAGTATTGCTCACATCACTCATTATTCCTAGATTATAGGAGCGTTTCAACTGCTCACCTTGTCACGTACTCAATATTGTAATCATAATTGGAGTACTGGCCTTTCTTTCTGGGAGCGAGCAATTAACAAATAGCGACCTATGGATACGTGCTGCGGTCACCCAGCCATTGACCTGGTACCACTGTGTGGTCGTACACTAACCCGGGCTCTGATGACCGGATTGAGGAAAAATATTACTAATTCGGACAGATACGGCTCGAACATGCAATTGTATGAATATAAGACAATTTAGTAGTTTTGGCCTCAAAAGAGCAAACCAACTGACGACGATAATGTTGGTGATGATCAATTTAATGATAATTTCAAGTTAAATTAAAATTAATTATTATTAAGATGAATATCTCTTTTAAGCCATTCGCGCTCTACTCTGCCAGTCATTCGGTGAATGGATATTTTTGGTTCTTGAATTTCAAAAAAATAATTATTAATTGTTATTAACGTTAGGTTCACACATATTTATTTGCAGAGTATCGGAGAGCCTTCCACGCAAATGACACTAAACACGTTCCATTTTGCCGGCCGTGGCGAGATGAACGTCACACTGGGAATTCCGCGATTGCGAGAAATCCTCATGGTAGCTTCGAAGAACATTTCAACGCCGTCCATGAGCCTACCTTTAAAAAGGGTGCCTTCGGTTGAGTCTCGTGCTGAAAAACTGCGGTTGGGCATTTCGCAAGTATGTGTTGCACCTTCGGGAATTTTATTATTATTATTAATAAAAGTATACTGTAACGTATAGTGATCGATACTGTACTAGGTTGGTTAGTCTGACATGTTGACTTAAGCTTAATATCAACGCGAACCTATACGGCCCAATAGCAGGGTTTAATACGAATAGAACCCTAAGACATGTGACAGGTGCACTAAAGATGCCAGACACGATACAGCTAAGACACCTCTCCCTTAGCATCGAAGTATTGCTAACGTAGTACCGAGTTTGAGCTAATACGGGCGGGAATTAGGGTTTTAATGTGTTCTCCAGCATTATGTAAGTCATTTCTGGCCGCCAGCGACGTTTGGATGTAAAGCCTTCCCCCATCTTTAAAAAAAGACACGATAGGATCAGAGGAGTGCTTTTCATGTCAACATAACTCTTTTCATTATTTTTCTTTACCGTTGAACTAATATCCCGTCGCAATTGCCTACAGGTGTCTCTTGCGCAAGTGCTCGAATCGGTGTCGGTCACGGATCGCCTCGACGTCCCCGCATCGGGCCGGCCATTCCGGGTGTACCACATCCGATTCAACTTTTTGCCATACCGTGCCTACAAGAAGATCCTCTACATAAACCCGTCAAAGATTCTTCGGTTCATGGAAAGCAAATTTCTCAAGCGACTCATCGAGGCGGTTCGAAAAAAAATCACTCTCGTCAAGGGGGCCCGAATGGTGGAGGTCGCAGCAAAAATGAGCCGCGCCAATACGACAATGGACAACGAACATGATGAGGTACCGTAGTAGGTTTTAACAGGATAGCGTCTAGCCTTGACTATCCTTGTAAAAGTGGATAGGCTAATTTATGAGTCGGTTTGTCTTTCTAATGGTGTTATTATGTAAGTTTAATTACAGCTGGTAGGTCTTCAGAATTCGGCCGAATGAGAATCTAGTAAATTAATAGGAATACTTATACCTGACACCCGGCCTTCACAGTTGAAAGGAGCATAAGGTCAAATCGAAAAATGTATTCATAGATTGCTCTAATAAACCCAAGATACGCTAATGTGTCGAAATTCTGTTCACACCTTAAGTCTACCTGTCGAATCCCTATTTGAAACCTCACTAATACTCTCGTAATCCACGTGAGAAGTTATAGGCTTTTCGAAGATTGAAGCACTAATGCATATACCACTCTAGTTATGTGGATCAACTACTCGATGGCGCAATTGTCACGTGACTCTTATGTTCTCATGTTCATATCGGATATTCCCTCTGTAGGGCGGCGGCCGGGTGAATTTTAACGAGGATGACGATGGCGATTCCTCCGGTGATGACGAAGGCGGCGAAGGGGAGACGAATATTGAGTTCCAACGGGAGAAGCACGAAGACGATCGGGACTACGATGAACCGGAGATTGAAGAGTATCAGAAATCCGAGGATGAGAGTGGTAAGGTCTCGTATAAAAAAATGTGTAGGAACTGATTATTAGTAATATATATATATATATGTATAAATATATATATATATATATATATATATAT
>MNPL01000356.1:0-23901 GCA_002081605.1 Tropilaelaps mercedesae
TATATATATATATATATATATATATATATATATACAGCTTCCTGCTCTATCCGTCCCATTACTGTTGACTTGACTACCTGTGTGTAGGGTAACACCGATCCATATCGACCACGTAGATTCCATATACGTCCGGCGGGCACAGCAACGACTGACGGCCGTTAGATTGTGCGTCAGCGATTGTGTTAGCCGTCTGGTCGTTTTCCGGACTTTTTGGCCACCCACCGCCGGCTGCTGTGACGGCATCGCCATTCAAAAGCGCCCTGACAGCGACAAATAATAGCGTTCGGACGACGGTAAGATTACGGGCCGATGGTGACCGTTCGGTGGTCGGCTAGGCAAGAGAGGCGTCGCACAAGCTAAGTAAAAGTTGTCCTCATCGGCCAGATATTCTATGATATTTCGAGCGTCGACGCGGCCCGGCAGACCTTCCCGACGTTCTACCGAACGTCGCTGCGGAATAGAACGTTCAGTTGCCCTTTCGATGATTACTTTCGCTGCTGGTACTTCCCATTAGTGGCCGACGAACAGTGATACATGTGGTAGGGTATGCCTGCAGCTAAATCCGTTTGGCCTTTGTCTCTGTTAGTGATCGGCTAAATCAGCGTCTTTTTTTTTTATAAACGGCTAGCAAGTTATCGCCGAATAATGATTTCAATGGCGAATTGATAAGATTAGGTCAGTGATAAATCAACGCAGAATTGAATCCATTTAGGGAAGGTAAAGGCGTTTGTTGATTTGCGGGTTATTTGAACTGGCAAGACGAGAACGTTGTAGTTACTAATTGTAGCGACGGTCATTTTTGCCAACCGTCGAAATACTCTAGTATTAATGAGTGATCTTGATTTACAAGTCGTTTTTAGCCTAAAAGCGAACGAATAGGTTTACGGGACCACTGGAAAAACGCGCTGTTGCGCCAGAACCTCGAATCCACTCGCTGCGGATACATTTATTTTTAATGGTGGGCGCCAGACGAGTCTGCTCCATACCTTTGGCCAAAAAGCTAATCCATATGTCAATAGGTCGAGAAATAGCTACGTTTAGACATGACAGTTTCGTGATAGATAGTGCATCTCCGTTAAACAGAACAAAAACTACACTACATCTTCAATTCAAGGAAATGTCGCTTTTCTATAAACCGTCGTCTTCTAGATGGGGCCTTTGGGCTGGGTAGAGTTTGGGGGCCTAGAGTATCGTCTTAATAACAATAATTTTCGAGTGACCTTAACATTTTTCTTTTTTATTAAGCTGTAACGTGAATTTGTGCTAAACAAGTCTGGTATTTAATAGAGTTCATTTCTACGTAGAAGTCCCAGCAATATGCCTTGCACTTCCAGACGTTAGCAGCGATTTCTACGCCAGTCATGAAAACCTTGCACGACCGCTTCTGTCGTAAAGGCAGAAACTGGCTTGATTCGAATTGCCAAATTCGTTAACGTGGCCGACTTTTACGACCGTTCTACACACGACAGCAGCATGTTTCAAGCCGTTAGTAACGCTGCGTGATTAAGTTCTAAGCTGCACTGATTTCATCTTGACATCGTTACGGTAAATTCGGTCATTTCAGGCCAAGATGGAGTGTCCTCCTACCAAACGATTCCACCGCCTAAATTAACCTGACCTCGAGGAGGTCGTTTGTCGGGGTCTTTATTAGCGTTAAGGACAAAGTTACGAGATAATGATGAGTCAGCGGGATGTGCATGTGCCTTGAAATCCACATGATGGAAAAAATTACCTGCAGTGCGTCTATTCCTTTGTACAAAAAAAGCAAAAGAAGAATTTTTCAGCAAGTTACCAATAAAGGCCTTAGGGTAATAAATTGGCTTTTTTTTTCATTATGCTTGATCTGCTAAACTTACAGCTTAGGTCTACAAGACGCTTTCAAGGACGCTGCCTTCTGATACGTAAACCATTGTAATAGTTATTTCACTCTTCAACATTGCACAGGTATTAGTGGTAACTGAAGCAGCTGGTTGGCGCATGGGCACAATTTCAGGCACTACCGCTACTATGGCTAATCGCGGTATCGTTTAATCTGCCGAAACTAACCATAAATGCGGTGATTCCGTGTTCGTGTAAAGTGTGCACGCACAGTAGAGTTCATTCATTGACCATTGATAATCGCAAGATTTTTTCACATTGTTCTACTGTGATTATGCATAGGTTCACATTGTTCTCCTGGGATGTGAATAGGTTGCGCTGCTACGATTGTCTGTTTTAGAGCGATATGAATTCAGTTTTAGGCGTTTCGTTGAGCCCATACTAAAATTAGCCCTTTGCCATCTCCCTATCGTCCGGCTGTTATCCGATCCTGTCTGAAAAGTGCGAACTCTGTTCGTGGATTCTATACACCCCTATTTTGAGGCCCACTAAAAATAGTCGTCGTTACGACGTGTCTGTTCGTAAATTCATTGTTTAAAAATCATCTTACGTGAGGACTTAACCTATTTATACACACAATCGGTTATTACGATACGATGACGCCTACGATATGTCGCTGGAACGCGTGAGAATTTGGCAAAAATGATAAATCCTAAATTGAAATCTCCAGTTAGCTTGACAGTAACACTTTGCAGGGACTACCTTCGCAACGATCCTACATGACATCACGTTTCTGCATCCTCGAAGCTTCAATCAAGCTCTAAGCTTAGCTGCGGCTGGCGTTCTGTTTAGAGTTGCGGTTGTTCCACCGTGCTCCGCTAGGAACTAACGTTTGAGTGTGATGTTCTTACTATTTCAGTGCGTTCGGCGTACTTGAAAGGCGTGGGAGCACAAACATCGAGCTATGTCGTACTGAAGCTGCAAAATGTCAAGTCGACAACCGTTGCTGTACGTGGAAACCAGCCCACCTGGGAACAAGACTTCATCTTGTAAGTAACAAACGTGTTCACAATATCTTGCAGTCATCATGGATCTACTAATGTTATTATCTGTAGCCTCTACATGAACGCTGAAACCCTAAGTGTTTGTACCGCGGATGAGGCGCGTACAACAGCTTTTGGTAGGAGCAGTATTTAGTTACAAACAGCATTAGGACGGTTAGTACGATTATTTAAGTCTCGAACCTTCTCTGTAGGTCAGGTATATAGTCACGTAACTTGGCTTGATATATGCAGTTCAGCTGTATTTTATATCCACTAGACGCCCTCATATAGTGGGGCGTACACATGACCTAAGGGCACGAAACCCCGGCGTTCACTTCCCCAGAGTTCGTTTAAGCTTTACCTGTTGTTCAGCTACGGACTCGCTGTTAGCTATAACATTTTGCGTATACCGTGGGTCCGGCCACGAGTCTCGCATTGCTCTTGACGGAGTTTGCTTTGACACAGTTAGCTTCGGCTTTTTTCCGATGCCGTATTCTGCCAAAGTGTCGATTTGCTCTGCGATGACACAGAAGCCGACGCTCAACTTGCTAGTCAGAACACTCGTCTGAAGTGGACGAAGTGTGTTCAAAGGCAGTTTGTCGCCCTCGGCGCAAGCGGTGGCTGATGGTCAGAGTCACGCCTTCGTACAATAAAGCGAGGGCTCGTATACCGGCAAAAGAACCCCACAAAGTTTGTTGGCGTTATTTACACGGCGTGCGTAGTAATGACAAGCAGCGATTCAATAACATCGGCGAGATGGAAGACCTCTAGGGCGGAGGACCATGATTCTTCCGCACAAACAAAGTCATGTGGTCAGCAACCGTCCTCGGTTCCTTTTGCCGTCATGACGATGCCGGGCTAATTACGGTGAATGGCATTCACTCATACCTGACCCATTAGAGTGGTTTGCCGAGAGCTTGAAATGGTTTTTTTCCCACTTGTTTTTATGTGTACGAAAGTGTGCTCCTACGCAATACAAAAATTCGCCCATCGAATGGGAGCTGATAGCAACTCGGCACGAAACGTAACTGGCAACGTAACAATGGCGGATCGGATACCACCCACACATTTCTGATTTCATTCGACTATTAGATCAATGAATCTGTTATCGTTCGACTGCAAGGCAAATTAAGCTACGATGTTGTATTGGATTACCATTCAGATAGTTATAGGAGCATTAGATGATTTATTTCCTATGTAACGGTCTCGAATATGATCTTCACCTATCAGAATTCCTTTGCTTAGCCGTCCACCTGGCTTTTGAGCAAGCCGATTCTCAAAAATATTTAATTTCTCTTCCCCTCAGTGAAACGTCGCAGCTGGATGCGAGTCTGGTGATTGAGCTATGGAACAAGGGCATGCTATGGGATAAACTCGTTGGCTGCGCCCTAATTCCACTTCAGGTAATAAAAGTAGAAAAGCATGTCTGTGTACACAGCTGTAGCGCTTCTCGACATTCGCCTATGTGAACAATTCTCTTCAGATTCTGCCCGAGAGGGCGATGTTCATAAAAATGCAATAGTTTGCGCTGCCATAGTCGAAAGTGTACTCTTCGTGAAGCTGAGCCATTTTATCGAGAAGTTTACACTTAGCCAAACCCATATCGCGCATAATATCGCTAACAGTCACTAATTTTTGAGGCTGGTGCGTAACGCTGCTTCGGGGCTGGTTTTAGGAAAATAGTAGCGCAGGGATGTCTTAAATAATCCAAGATATGTTCTGCTTCTTAGAATCGAAAAATTAAATCGAAAAAGATTTAAGTTACTCTTTAGGCTCCAAATATGCTTGCCATAATACCTGCCGTGCTAAATGCTATGCGCTTTATTGCCCATAAACTGCTGTTTCACGTTGCTCTCACAGGAAAGATGTGTACAATATTCTATTACAGGGTGTCCAGTACAGCGCGGAACCTTCCGAGGGGGTATGGCTGAATTTGGACGCAGAGTTCATTAACGCCGGAGATGGCCAGCCCACCGCCACAAAAAATCCAACGGGGCATCAGTTGCTTTTTGAAGCGCATTTCGAACTACCTTACGGTGAGAATTTCAAACTTCGCTATTTAGTTGTACCTATGTATTACCACGTTGATGCTAGCTGAAATTCTAGTTATGATGCAAGCCTATATCACAGCGATTAGTTTCACTATCTATATTTTCCTCATACGAGACCGTTAACATATCCTTTGAGGATTTTCCGCGTGATCGATGACTTTTCAATGTGATATGTATACTTGTGGCTTGTATATTATATGATAAATGTATTGTTACTAATATTTAGGTGACAAGTTTCAAGTAAAGAAGTAACAGGTGTTAGAATATGTTTCAGATAACGGTAAGTATTGGTATAACACATTTAATGATAAATGTTCAATTTCAAATATTTCTTTTTAGACTAAATGATCAAATTTATTCATTAGATTTAACGCCATACGCATACCTCAAAGAAATGCTCTGCGAAATATATTTCAACTAACGATCTTTTCAATCGAGCGCCATTCGCCGTGCGCCTCGTTCTAGTGGGCCCTACGCACTCTGATGGCTAAAGTCTTTACTGGCTGACACAGCACGTCCAAGAGTTGTACATTTTCGCACGAATTTCCGCTTATAAGCTCCCACTGTCATCCCCGGAGAGTCTGTACGAATGACAGTTGCTGTCCAGTGGACATTCGCATTTTCTATAGAAGACTTAAATAGTAAACGCGTCAGCGTATGTTTTTCTTCAACGTTTTTCTCCGACATTGCTCCTTAATACAGAGATCAGCGCAGACGGTGGTCCGGAGCTGGCCGACAAACTGCAGATGCTTAACACCATCATGGACGAGGAGCAGCGCCAACAGCAGCAGATTCAACAGCAGCAGCAGCAGCAGCAACAACAACAGCAGCTGCAAGGAAAACGGGGAATGTATGCCCTTCAATGTGAGTCATGACCCCTCGGCTAGACTGCGTCCACCCGGTATTAGACAGGTCAAACCTGAAAAAAGTCGGCCGGTAGCCAATTGAAACCGGAACACCTGGAAGACCTTATAAGGACCTTGTCGCCTTTGAAAACTAACTTTCGCAAATGTATTCATATCGTACATTTTTAAGACGATTGTGGGCTAGCGGTCGAGTGAACATAGAATGCACGTCTAACGTACATTCTGCTCCCGAACTTTCAGCATGTTTAATTTGACAGACCTCAATTCCAATTGGTCTGCCTACGGCGGATCATACACCTATAGACAATTCAATTATTTGATCCCTCTTTCTCTCCCTTCAGTTAGTCCTCTGCAACTCAATTGCTACAATTACGCGCGTAACTTGATGTAGTCCCTTTGCCGAGGCATGTGTCGATCCAATCTGTGCCATCCGATGTTCAGATTTGCAATTTTCGAATGTGCGTTTCACGGCGTAGGTCGAAAGATTGCGTATAACTTTGTCCTTGTCTAATGAAGAGACACATCTCCATGTGGTTTTTCGCTTGCATTGTCAATACATTACTACAATTCCAGCCGGAGTATCTGAGGATAGCGACTATACATCGGACGTGGGCTATCCAGCCGTCGGCTCGACCCCATCTGGTCCGCATCCTCCTGGCCACCTGTTGTCGCAGCTACAGCCGAACGCCCACGCAAACGTTAACCCGTCGGCCTTTGGCGGCGCTTCAGTTATTCATGCTCACCTACAACAGCAACAACAACAACAGCAGCAGCAGCAGCAGGTAAATCCGCTGTGAGAACCTCCAGTCAGAATTATTTTCAAGCGTTCGTCAACGGATCATCAAGAAAGCCTTCTGCCGCCTCTAGCAGACAAACGGCTCGGATCAGACAAATTAAACATCGGAAGTGGCTGTAGGCCGTTGGGTGGCCTCCCTATCATGATCGTTGACATGTACCGACGCGTCTATAAAAGCCATGCTGAGTGGTTAGAGAAATGCCAACTGATGCGGAAACGATGAGCAATGACGAAATAGCGAAGTATTCTCAGATGATTGATTCATTTTGAAAAATCAGCTAGTAACGTTTTTTTTCTAACCAAGCAACAAACAGGTGACGTTGGCAAAGAACATAATGCTCTCCTATATGATCCCTCTGAATTGACCTTAGACGCACGAGTATGTATAAAATAAAATACTTTCACATTTTACTTGCAGTACAACCGGCCACGGGACCCGCTGGTGTTGAGTCAACCACAAATCACAGCGCAGCAGCAGCAAGCCGGTATGTTCCACCATAAGTCTATGCAAATACTTTTAAATTCGAAATAGAATAGAGCAAATCGTGTAGGAAATATTTTACTCACGAGGTAGCAGTGGCACAAATGAGAGCATGTGTAAAACTTCATCGGAAATCATGCGCTTGTTGAATTTGTCTGCTAAAACAATTGCTCATGAACCACGCGAGGACTTTCATTCAACAATTTTGTTTGTTTACGCATCGATTGTGAATAAAGCGGATCTACAAAAGAAACGATGTTTTCAAACCAGTCGTCGTTCATGTGTGAAAAATTCATACGTGTGAAAAAGCCTTAATACACCGTGAAAAACGGGTTTCTTTCGTACAAAAATGCAGAACCTTCAAGGAAACGTTTTACGTAGGTTCTCGACTTTGTGCGTGTTATTTTAGATTACGGCAGTAAATATTGCATGCACGCTTGTTATTTTAAAAATTTAATCTAGAATATAAAAAGATCTAGAAATCTAGAAAATAATTATTATCGGCACCAACTGTAAGCCAGAAATATAATATGACTTATAATTTATGTAGTATGGCGAAGGACATTGATTCCTTAAATGGACAGACGTTACTAACGTTCAAAGTCGACAACACCAGAATGGCTTGGTACAAATACTGTATGAAGTATAAGTACTGATGAGTATGAATAACGATAACAGTTACAACGTATCTGTCAACAATTTCCACAAAAAATATATAGTCACCTACATTCTCTAGAAATGTTCCCTCAGTTTCGACTGGATATCACACACCGATAACATGGATTATTCACTTTCAGCCAACTTAGAGGCGACACTTCTGCAGCAACAAGAGATCCAGCGTCAACAGCAGCAACAACTACAACAAATCCAACAGCAGGCCGTCCAACAGGAAATGCAACGACAGCTAGAAATTCAGAAACAACAGGTAACAGACTGCTACAGCACTTAAGTTGAACCACCATACAGTGAGTCTGATGGCAAGGTGTTCACATTATGAGTTTCTGACGTGTTCAGGAATAATCTCATAAATGACCGAATTTTGTGCAGCAGGAAGCATATTTTTGATCACTCACACGTTTGGTACGGAACAACGTCGTCGATGCGAGGTATATCCGGTGGGAATGTTCCTTACATAGTCGTACACAATGCGATGGTGACATTCGTCCTCCCACTTGCACCTCGAATCGTCGAACAAATAGAATTGTCTGCTAACTTTCTGATATATTGCAACCTTTCTTGACTGCGGCTCGAGTAGGAGCTTCGCTGTCAGCAGGAGCTGCTCAAGCATCAGCAGTTGGAGTTTCAAAGGCAACAGGTTAGCTCATTCGATAGCATGCGTTCAGAAATATGTCTTAGATCAGATCACGCGTGACCACGCATAGATACAGTCGACCGGATTCGTAAAATTCGTAGTCGAAGCACGATTTCTATTGGACAAGTGTTAGTGAAAGACATACAGCTCAACAAGGGCAGCCACCTGGTATAACGACATGAGATTTTGATCACTTTCACAATGACTTGGGCATTGTTTAATTCAAATTCGACATAATCGCACAGAGAACCCTGAATTCGATTTGAAACATGTCGAGTCTCGAGTGAAAATACTGACTGACTCAGACTACGCTAGCGAGCGTTGCGTCCGCGTTCATCTCTTCTACTACATCATCGCAAATGCGTTACTCTATCAGGAGAAATGAGATTGCCATACTGGCACCCTGACACAGTTAGAAGTAGATCAAACTAGCTCATCTAATGCCTGTACACTCGTAACGAACCTAAACACCTCCGCTTCCCCGATGACCGACCGCTTATTCAGGAGACAGCGCGTCAGTACGACCTTCAGCGGCAGGCAGAACTTGCCAGACAGCAAGAGGAGATCCGCAGACAGCAACAGGTACTCAAAGTAAGCTGACGTCCGACCCGATCAGCGTTGCTCGCATCTGCCTGAAAACAGGGCGGGTTCCCTCAACGCTGTTGCTCAGACCGCAGAAACGCGAGCAAGATGCTTCAAATCGGCTAATGCCTGCTACTCTTCGACTGCGGCTCTGTATCATGACCAGCGCACGCTGAGCTCTTTAGTAGAGAGGCGGCAGATCCGGTTCTGCCGGCGTACGGGCCCTGCAAACGTATAGACCATACAAGAAGCTAATTGGCTCTTAATTTGGCCGCGGGATAGCGCTTTTAGCGTGTTAACAACGGCATGGCCTTGTGGACGCCCACCTGTATACGAGCTCCTGCAGGTCTCTCGTTGCTCAAAGGAGCTCTCATCACTCAAATAGGAATAGGGACGCGCTCGCTGAAAATGCTCTTTTGCTTGGCGTGTTTGCCTGCACTGGCCTGTGATTCGCTGTCGGGGTGATTTCGACTAGCCACGCTGACGTGCTCAACTTAAACTATGATTCTTCGGATGTATCGCCATACAGGTTATGGTTTATTGGCTATTTGACTCCTGCGATATTTTTCCCTGCCTGATGCTAATCGGCGTTCGTTGGTTCATAATCGGAGGTAATCGATGTTTTCTACATGCAACTGTTAGATCAACTGCTTGTTCTCCGGTTTGGAACGAACATCCATTTAATATGGTCACTACGTTGCAAGAGAGCTTTGACGAGTGAAATGCGTAAAGGATATGCGGCGTCCTCTCGGTTAATTTAGCATCAGCCGAGATCTCGATAGATCTCCTTCATGACAAAAGAGAAAAAACCAAGTTTGTGTGTATTGCTTGCCTTTACCATGCATATAGTACAGTGCTTTATGCGACGTTTAACTTAGTGATTCTGACTGCATAGAGTTTACTAGAGATGTGTCTAGATCGTTCTAAAATCACCGTTTTTCAGTAGAGAGCCCAGGCGTTGGCTGTAACCGATTCCTTTATCAAAGCTAAAGTTGCAAACACTCAGCGTTCAGTCTAATGAATCTGCTGTATACGAATCGTTCACTCAGTGCCACGCTGGATGCATTCACTCAACGTAAAATAGCCAAAACTAGATACACACATGCCATTGCATAATTACTGGTCAAATTTGCATGGAACTAAGGTTTAGCTGCCCGCTATAGCACGCCTTCATAAAACGAATAGTAATGGCACTTCGCAGGCGCCTCATGCCTTCGTCTGCACCCTTAAAGTTTAGGAGAAGATAACCGAATCTCAGAACCCCGGTGCATCATTATTTCCTCTGTACCTTCAGACTCCCCTTCCTTCAATAGGCTACGTTCGCGCCGCGATGAACTATCAAAGGAGTCAACCGTTCGTTGGAAGGCTTTGCCTAAGTTTCGTAGCGTTCCTGTTAGTAGCAAGCTCGATTAGAGAAATTAGACAGACGCGTACACACGCGAAGCACTCCCGTGTATCGAGCTGGCTATAATGTGCATACGTTGACCGTATAACCTTTGCGTCATCCACACCAGCAATATCCGGCGTGGTTATTGCGCTGTGCTTCCTCATTTTCCGTTTCGCGAATGCCTGTCAGTACGAATGAACCGAGGCAATGGCGGTTGGCCAATAGCGAACACTCTAACTAAACGACGTATTACTGCCATGTTCCTCAGGAGCTACACATACAGCAACAGCAAGAACAGCGACGACAGCAGGAGTTGCAGAGACAGCAGGCCATCCTCCAGCAGAATCAAGCACAGCTCCATCAGGTGGGTGACCGGTCATAATAAATCATCATCGGTCATAATAATAAAGTGGCATACGTCGATACTGAATGATCGGTGTTGGCGGTACACGTAACGCGTTGGGGCGTTCGTAATTAATCGTAATCGTTTTCATGTGATACGTATGTTGGCGTACACACGATAGAGCGGCCTTTTCCTGGAACGACCGAAAACGAGTAAGGCCATCAAATGGGCCATTCTGACGAGTCTGAATAAGCTCGACGCAATTTAAAAATTGTTTGAGCGTAGAAATAGCACTATCCGAAAAAATGGTTCATCTAGGGAGGAATGAATCTTAGGTGGAAGTGGACCTTCTGGCTCTTTTGCAGGCTAATAAGATGGATACAGACATTTCCCTTTAATGAACGTGTGTATTGTAGAATGAATTTCTCGTAGTGGTATTGAAATAAATAGCCAAAGACTTACGCAGCTCTTCTCTCGTTTGTTCCGCTTCGATGAACGATGTCCCGCAGAAAATACAAGAGGTTGGTACTGATCTATTTAGCGCAGAGTAATTTAGAGTAGTTTTAGTAAATCTACACCCACTAGATGATTAGTTCGAATGTCACGCTTCGAAGCCCTGTAGCGCTCACGAACGAGTTTTTTGATTTCATTCAAAAAGTAGCGGTCTATGTTTGCACGACCTGGCTAACTGAAGTTTTGGCTCATGATCCTGCGTGCTCAAGACTTTTTTGCTGCCTGTGCTTCACGGTCATCGATTAGGGTTTGCGCCTTACTACGGACTCTCGCATTGTCCACACTGTCTGACCGATGGTATCTATCTGTATGGAAATGACAACAATTAGTCGACGTATATTTGTTAGCTGATATAAAACTCACCAACAATCCGAGTATAACATTCGATGGGCCGAAGGGAGGCGTGTCTGGCCGTATATCTCGTAGAGTTCGCTTGGGATCAAATCGCTTCATTAGATTGCTTGATTTGTCGTATGACTGCCGTTGGAGTGAGTAAATCTATCATGTGATTGTTGGCTTTGCGTCAGCCTGCATCGATCATAGTCGTCCGTGAGACGCAATCAAATTTTGCTGACTGCTCGCCACGCCGGCATTGAACCTAGTGGACCTAGTGGCCACTATGCATCATCCACGTCCCTTCCGCCCTACGATCGCTGCATACATCAACCCAATCTCTAATATTCTATTTTCCTTATGGTTACAGCAAAGTCTCGTCCTCTCCAGCGCATGCCAAATGGGACCGAATTACAGGTGAGACAGTTCCATATATTTGCACATGCAACTGCAACAACTAGTTTCTTGGTACCCCGTTGATGTGTAGGAGTGAACCATCACACGTGCACTTGCCGCTCATAACGCATTGCGATGACCGACACGAAAGAAGAAACACTGATGATATTCTGACAGTGCTAATCTGAGAAACGACCATTAGGTGCGACATATGTACCTATCTGTTGTAAACTACCCACATCGGGCGACGTTACTAACCTAATGGCTTTGGGCACACTTTTCGAGCCTGAGACACAGTGAGGCTTGCGTCGTCCAACATCAAAGTGCTGTGATCTGTTTACTCTCGTGTTTCTAATGAAACGAAATAATTACGTATGCGTTCTCTTGTGCCGCCCGCAAGACGTATATGTACAACTAGCACGGTCGGCACTTCCACACTTAGTTGTATATCATATACCGTTCGGATTTATGGCCCCGTTAACGCAATTGTCCCGTCCCGAAAACGAAACCCGTCCAACGGTGTAATAGTTGAGCCCAATCTGCGGATTGTGGAACATAGTATTTTGCTGCTTAGTAGATACTATAAACGACGTCTACCTCTGCTTATTGGACTATGCACATGCAGATACGGTACGCAACCGTATGAATGTGGCAGTGTGCTTGAACTACTCCGATCTAGAATTCAAACGACTCAGATATCATCGAGGTCTGCTGATATATCTGATAGAAAGAAACGAATGACAAAATAGATGAATAGAATGTAGTGTTTGTACGCGTTCGCCTATTTTAAACTCTGAGTGTGCCCGTAGCTGTCATACCAGTGTGGAGCCAGACTAGTCATTCACTGAGATTAAACTAGATTTTGTCCCGATACTGTGGGTTTCCGCGTGACCATATGAGCAGCAGTGGTTTGCTGATACAATTATAGAATTCACACCTTTCGAAAATATGTTCAACTGCTCTTCCTAACCATATACTGTAACAAATCGTTCACACAATTTTTTACACGCTGTTGCTCATAAACGTTACGTTTATAACGGTAATAATAATAATAATATTACTATGAAGTATTGTAATGTTATTATCATTAATATTATAGTACTCTGACCGACCTTAAAAAAGCTACATACCAATACGCGTACCATTTGACGATTTAGTGACCATTAACACGAACAAATTAGTCGAGCGCCGTGAATTACCACGCTCTATATTTTAGAACTAACCAAGTTTAAAGAAAATCATTATTTAAATCTCGCGCCATTCGTGGACGCAGTGCAACGCTGAACGCGAACGTATTGGCTAATGAGCACGCGATCAACGCCAATCAGCTCGTGTAAGTTTTCGAAGTTCTTCAACAGATGCTTGGTGTAACGATTGTTCTGCTTGTCCAATCATAAATGGACTGGCTTTGGATAGCCATTTGGTGATGCGCGACCAGTGAGCGTGGCATTGCGAAGCACTGTGTTAGAAGGCAACGGGTAGAGCCGGAGCCGTGGACTGCTGCTGTTGGCCTGAGCATTCGTTCAGAAATATAGAGCTACGAAATTCTGCTCTTCCCTTCGCACTACGAGCGACTCCTGATACGTTGACCATGCTTCGATCGCTCTCAGCAGGGGGATAACATACAGTTGATCAATCGCACGAGGCTAGCATTAAGATTTAAGGCCTGCCTTCGCTCCGATGGAACATTAAACGCACACACATACACACAAACTTCATTTGAAATAGAGCTACCATCAAGAAATTACGGTCGCATCCACGTGGCCAGTCGTCGTTTTTCATTCGCATATGTCCATGTTGCATTTTTCCTGTGTTTGTGCGCAGAACAGACTACTACGAGCAGAGCTACGCGTAAACTACATAGAATCGGCTACTATATTTGAGTAAAGCTAGCACGACGGCATAGGTCGTCGCTATCCAGCAAAACTGCATCACTGCATTGCCGTCGATCAGGTCCGCCTGCATGGACGAGACTGCGGTGTAGCTTTATAACACGGTAGTTGATAGTAATGATTGGTCAGTAACTGCATGATATATGCCTGTCAGCTGCTACGCTTAATGGACCAGTGGGGTTGTTAGTTAGCCTTCACGTTGCTGGCCAACAGATACGTATTTTCACTAAAATCAATATTTTCTTAATTAACATAAATTTAAAATGGGGCTTGTATTGACCCAGTGGCCTCCAGCCGTTGACGACTGTATGTGTAAGGCCCGTTGAAGGCCTGGTTCCTCGATGGAAATTGACGTAAACTTGTTTCATGATGTGTATTTATTAAAAAAAAAATTTTTAATTGGAAGTTAAATGTACTTTTTGTTTGCCAATGTACATCCACCCGTAGGACCGCTGAAGAGTAGTTTTTGTGCATATGTTTTTCGAAAAGGTCTAATGAATCTCGCTTAACGAAACGACCTACCAACGAGTTTACTCCACGCCAGCTGTTGACCGTTCATTTCGCGGTTACAGTGGTCCACAGAGCAGAGAGATTGACTTTCGAGGGCGCCGGTGGGCTTGTGGTAATAGACGCGCCTTCATGCTGACCGGAGTTGTTGAAGACCGAGCGTGTGGCAGAATATATGGGAAGAAAAGGACTCGGAAATTGGTGAACCAGTATATCTCATAAGGTCTATGTGGGCATTGCCATAGCAATAGCAAGTATACAAATTTTCATGTGTACACCTTTTTCCTAACGTCGCTTCGACTGTAGTATTTTATCTACAAGACCATTTAGAAAGTTGAATTTCCGCAAGTGTTGGTGCTTGATCGTTGTCTTGGCCAAAAACGGCCTGTCCACTGTAAGCCATGTCGAATTCAGTCGACCAGTGAGTATAACGCGCATCACCCGGAGCCCTGTTCTAGTGCTGGTTTTCGTCGTCTTCACTTGAAACTTATACTAAATCGAATTCCGTTGCATAGTCTGCTAAATGCAGCGTACCTGTCGGAGCACCAGCTATCTAGCCTTAGTATTGTAGATTCACTTTAGTTCGATCTACACGGGACCTTACGTGTGGCCTTGTGGCGTTATACTCTGGCCGGCACGGGTACAGCACTCGATATTCCCCACGTCTATTTACCTCAACTGGAAGATTGGCTACCTTAAACTGATCATCCAGTGTCACTGCGTAGCTACGTCGGAACATGGCACCAGCCATGTTTCCAACAGTGGCGGAAGACATCGTTACATCGCATCTCACCTTGCTCGCCATTCGTTGTTCGATTCACCACTAAATGGCTGCCCCTCGTGAAGCGCGGAACTATCCTCCGTCGTGAACCGATGCGCCAAGCCTAAACATCAACACCGGCGACACCGTCCGCCCCTCTTTTTAGTCCACACTCACATTGATCTGTTATGCTCGTCGTGGCTGTCGTGTTCTTCTTTCGTCTTTCGCTATTCCACCGGAGCCCACCAATGGTCCCGGGCCGCTACATCCAACCCGCGGTTTCGTTGTCGAGTGTCGCACTTGTCAACTTCTTTTGGCCAAGCTCACAAGATTATGGTCATTTTGCTGGTAGACGTATCTGGTCACAGTAGCGAGCTCCTTACGGTTAAGTTCCAGGTTGCGTCATCTTGGATGGGCCGAACGGGAGCGTCCAGGCGGGCGCTCGTGTGTCGCTCCAGGCGAGCTGTTTTCGCACCTGGCGTCCTCGCGTGTGACTCGGCGCACAACCTCACTTGATTTGCCACGGTGAGAGCGATAAGAGAGCAGGTTAAAAACACACTGAACAGAACAATTATCAAGGGAGAAAGGTGGGAACCTTTGACTTGGCCTGGCTGCCTGCGGGATACGATATATGTTCTACCGTTCTCGGTGAAGACGGATTAAAAACGTGATTCGTCAACGAAACTTACGCAGTTTCGCAGTGCTGAAGTTCGTGTATAGTAGATATGTGCTCGCGAATGCGTATATCCGTAATGACCAGAAGGGTAGATATTGGCTGAGTTCTCCTGGAATTTAGCGAGTGAAAATTCCGTCGCAAATGGACTTTTCGAGAAAAATCCAGACACTCCTCGGCATGACCGCTCCGCTTTATGGCCGTTTGCTGGGGCGGTTTCGAGGGCTAAGTACAATACGCATACATAGCATTTTCGCCACCCTTGAGATATTATCCAAGACGTAAATGGTATGGTTGAGTCAAGTTACAGGTTAACGTGTCGATATGCAAGGCGCTCGAGTCCAAAAGGTGATCTATATCGCCGATGAAAACGTCGGATTCGATGTTATTATGCAACACCGTTTTTATCTTTCAGGCCTTAGTCAAAAGTGAAAACCCGGTATTGAATTCTATCTTTCACGGCAGCTTGTAATAAAGACGCTTTTTAATAGAGGAACATTTTGCGAAACCTTTTGGCCTGGCACGTTTTCGGTTGCTTCCCATTACAGCCAATACAGTTGTAGCGAGTACCCAAGTAGCACGAGTGCGCAGCCTCCAACCGGCTTCCCGCGTTGGAGTTCGAGCTCCTCGCGAAGGTAATCGTCGAGAATTTTATTTTTACTTCCATTGTAAGCAATACTGAATCTATGCGATAGGAAATCGAAGACAGAAGTATAGTCAGAACTATCCGAGCGAATGGATAAGTTCAAGTTTTTATACGTTCTCAGAGTTAACCGTCAGCTCACAGAGGTTCAGTTTGTGCTTAGAATACGTGTTGATCCATGTGAAAACCTTTGTTACGATCGTACTCTGATTGCGTGCGCATTTGTTATTTTTATTTTTACGGCTGATTTGGCTGACCATGATGTGGAAAACACGGGAACGGTAAAACAAATAGGCTGGTTAATTGTCTAACTTGAGACAGGACTGTTTGTTACTGATCACCATATAGTCTATTCTATAAAATCCTTTAATTCTACCCACCCTTGTAAAGTACTCATTAACTGTATAACTCTTAAGTCGGCCTGTGCCTGTAGACATATATATATATATATATTTGCATAAAAAAGTGACTTGGCTTGCTGCGACGGACCGTTTGAAACAAGTGTTTGCTTTGAGCTTTTTTGATCTGTGACCGTTGTCGTCTCGAATTAGCAACAACGGCGGCGTATTCACACTAACGGTAGGTGTAACCACACTAATCGGAATAGTAATAAGCTCAGACGTGACTCGAAGCTAGTAAATAATTTGCTGTCGAATAATGAATTCGCTCGAAGCACGCGGGCTGCTGCTATCTGTTTGAGCCAGCATTTTCGCCTGTACTTGTTGACGTGCGTCCGAGATAGAAAAGCTCGATGCCCGCCGGAACATGTCTTCGAAAATCGTATGTCTAGCGTATTTTTTGTTGACAGGCCGAGCTTGGAACGACAACAAGGCTTCGCCCTGGATGAAAGCGGGTCAACAGCAATGGACCCGCAGGGTCTACAAAAGCAACAGCAACAATTATTATTACTCCAGCAGCAACAACAACAGAAAGCGAACAATATCACGCAACAGGTAACTGGGACTCATAATTAAGCATCCAAGCAAGCCCGACTTTTAGAATACCTTCAGAAGGGGTCTGGCTCAATCTCCAATGTTTGTACGAGTTACACAGTATAACAAGTATGCGGTTTTTATTTATACAAATCTATTTTTATTCATACATATCTTTTTAGTTCGTTAACTGACCTTAGAGTTAGATTCCATATGTCTGAGCCAATTTCTCCCATACCCATTTGTCCAATCTTTCTACAGATGCCACCAGTTCAACAGCAACAGCCGCAGTGGAACAGCAACATAGTTAGTGGTAGTCAATTTGACCAACAAGTACCGACAATTGGTAATAACCTCACCAATAATCAACAGCAGCAACCTCACTACCAAACCGTGAGTCTACATTCGATGTTCTTTGGGCTGAAAAATCTCGGGGTTCCCACATCTTCACCCGTTAACTGTTCCTTTTGTCGATGGCATACGCTCTCCTGTTTTTTCGCAGCAGTCACTGCAGAAAAAAATCGATCGAAAAACTCCGAAGTCAGAGCTGCTCCCACTACCTTTAAACGGGTCTCATTATCTGATATCGCTGGACATCGTTCTGACATCGAGCCCACTCCTGTGGCGATTGTTAGATTCGGGATTTGTTTTTTTTTGTGTATGTTTTTTTATGTGCTACGTTTGTCAATTGGAAATTTGTTCATTTTGCGGCCTCGTGTAGACGTCGTATGCTGGGCAAGGTTCGGGCATGGTAGACCCAGCAGCGATGGGCCAGAGTTTCGGACCAGCCCCTCACACGCAGCAACTACAGCAGGGCCAAGGGCCGATCTCGGGCGCCCAGGGCTTCCGCGACCAACCACAGGGAGTCTCGTTCGGGTTCTCGAGCGGCGGAGCCGCCCACGGAGGACAGATGGGAAGCACTGCTCCGTTCCCTTCGCAGACGAATGCGCACTCCCGCGGGGACCATAGCGCGGGAGACGCGGTTAACGGTGAGTTCGTCGGCGACGTCTGAGACGTATCGAATCACTAGTGAGATATAGAGAAACCTCTACCTGGCGGGCTATTTACTCACTTTATAAGCTCTAGTTTGTCTGTAAGCCGATACCCATTGGTCAGCGCTAAGCTTGGCTGTCACTGCAACGCGAACACATCGCGAAGCGTAGTGCGCAACTGCGCGCCGTCTGACCTCGATCTCCGAGAAGACCTTTATTTACCGCGTGCTCGGCCGGCATAGGCTTACTCGTTTCCTTTGATCGGCGTTTCAGGCTGCTACGGAGCGATCAACCGAAACTGGGGCCGGCAAGACACGATTGATTATTCTCCAATGCATGACGATTTTTACGTCACGCCCGGACAATACCAAGGACACAACCACATAAGCAATCAGATGAACACTATGAACCAGATGAACCAACGAATGAACCTCCGCCAGAACAATTCCTCTCAGCTAGGACTGCAGCCGAATCAGGCGTCGCAGCAGCGGCGACCCCTTAAACTCGTGCACCCCAAACCCATTCAGACCAAACCTGGTGAGAACTGTGCGTCAAGACGGCGCTATCGAATATTACAATACGTTAGTACGATGCAGGTTCAGGCCAGTAGTCTATCACAGTAGACGATCGTAGGAAACGAGCCATCTCAGGCTCGTCAAATTCTTGTCCAGGCATTTGCATATTGTGCCGCTAACGTGCGTCACGCTCAGTAGAACGGATATCATGAAAGCATTCACGGCTGCCTGTCTAGGTCGAACCCCAATAACTCTGCAATGAACAGGCAATAACCTCACCGGGGCCAGAGCTCTCGTCGTCTGTTTACGATGGACGAATTGCCCGTTGGCCTTGGACCCAGTGCGTCTGTTCATTGTATGCGCGTCGCTAATGCATACGCTACGCTGTGCTAACAACTTCTGCCTGCTCGTACAGGACATGACCCGTACCGGGAAGATGACAAAGACTACCATGACCCGTACAACGAGGACGAGGAGGAGGAAGACGAGCAGAATTACGAGTGAGTAGGCAGTAACGAATTGTCATGGTAATGTTGCATCGTCACCGCCGTCGTGTGTTCGCCAGCAGCGGAAGCTCCGCGCCGGGACGGCCCTTCTGGTGGAGGCATATCGAGCTATCGCTACGGCTGTGGCCGTAGCTTGAGTCGCTGCGTAACCGAAATACGATGATAAAATGTATTAGGGTTTTCGTCAGTCGACGCGGGAACGTCTAGGAATCTATGTGATAGTAGAACAATCGAATGGCGACTTCGACGCGCATCCGAGTTACTGGGGTTCTATGAGAAGGAAAATTTGTTTCGCCGTATTTGCCCATATTGGGTAGATTGGCGACAAAAGCGTCGATGAGGGCGGTCACGACAGGACTTCGAGTGATGGCTTCTCTGCTCGATGTTCGAGACCTGGCTGACCAGTAAATAGAACCAAGCTAATTAACCTGCTCATTGGCGAGCGTCGTTTGGGGACCCCATCTGGGTCAAACATCTGGGACACCAGGCACAACGGAACCGGTAGTCATAGAAGTAGTAAATAGGGACTTGCAATGCACTGTCAGCCAGCCGCTAGACAATCAGCAGTACACATTTCTCCTGGAACGCCATCTTTTTCTTCTTCCCAATAATGCCAATAATCTAACTAGAACACTGAGTGTCACATAACACAAAGAACCGTCTAAGGACCGTTCAGGCTCCCCTGTGGCGGCAGCTTTGCGTAGAATCACTGTGAGTTTGTTTGCCACTAACGAAGCACATGAGAAAGAACAACCACATATCGCAGCCAGCACAGACGAGTAACCGAACGGTTCCGTGCAACTCCTAACTCCGATGCGTTAGTGATGAGGAGTACATCGATGAATACGATGGCGAGTACGCAGACGACCAAGAGGCTCCGGACGGGTACTATGATGCAGAGGATCATGATGGCGAGAACGGAGACGAGTACATCGAAGGCGGTTACTACGACGATGAAGGCCGCTATCACCACGATGGGGACGAACATTATGAAGACAAAGATGGCCAGTACGGAGATGATGATGGTGATGATGATGACGGGTAGGTCGGAGCTGCATGGCGCATGAGTAGCGGCTAGCCGTGAGCAGCTGTTGTTGCACTTCGTTCGACGCCCAGGCCGTGGCGTAGCGCAAGCGCCCCAGATACGCCGACAAGAGCACCACCTTTGAGCATCTCATCCGCTTGTCTTGAACTCGACACGCGCCCGCGGTTTGGCTGGGAACGGGAGTTGACCAATCTGGCCATTTGGTTGTAGTGTGTTTATTTTTCTAGCATACTTGACACGTTTACCGGTGATTCCCGTGTCAGCCTTTTCTTTGGCAGCATCCGAATGGCGGGTAGTTGGTGCATGGACCAGGGCGTGAAGCGACATCTTGTTTGCCACCCGTTAATGCTGAATTTCGCTTTTGCGTTAGGTGCGTGCGGGGGGGCGACACCATGCAACCCTCGAAATTTTGGTTAATACGTGAACGTGGCTAAAACGTGCCTCGCCATGGGGCCAGTATACGAAAAGCGATCGAATCCAATCTCCACGAGGGCACGGACGGTTGTTAAGAGGCGGGAGTCTGTTTGTTATAGGGGGATTTTTGCGGAAAGTGCTCTACGAGCCTATGTATACGAGAAGCGAGGGCAGCGGGTGCACGCTTTTTGCGGAAAGTCGGATATGCTATCGAACACAAAGATATTCATCTGCAGTAGTAGTAGTAGTAGTAGTAGTGGTAGTAGTAGTGTGTAGACGTCGGATAGAAACACCAGCAGGAAGGTACGACTAAATAAGATGGCTCCTTCATTAAAATTAGGACCACACCGTTATGTTTTGGGTGAGTTGTACGAGAAAGTCTTCGGAACTCTGGTCGCATGTTTCCTCTTGTTAAGCCATCCATTTGGTACGAATTCGCTAACACAGAGGAGGTTATTTTTCAGCCATGTTCGGTGAACTTACTTTAGAACGAACGTTATTGTAGTAACTGGCAGCTGCTGAGTGATTAGCTGTAGATGTGTTTTTGTCGTCAGCCGTTGACTTGCACTGGTCAGCGGTCGCAATTCACTGGAGGTATTTTTCTGCATGTGCACGTGTACCCGTGTAATGTACGGCAGGATATTACAAACAGCTAATAAACAATAATAGCAAATAGGACTTGCTTTACGGTATAGTACAGAAGTTAAGCTGATGAAAAGGCTGGACCATTGGCTGACCTGCATTGGCGAGCAAGGACATGCGTATAAAACCTAAAGCGTCTGTTGGCCATAAAGACGTCATACACATGTCAGTTTATTATAGTGGCTAGAGTCATCGATATAAATAATATGCTAATATTCCGGTGTCCCAATGTACAGGTACAACTACCAGCAAGATCATGAAGGCTATAACCAACAACAGGGCCAGAACGGTTTCCAGCAGGGACACGTTAACCGATCCACTCAACAAGGACATTACGGAAATGCGCAAACGTAAGTTTGGAATTTTAGGCTGTACCCTTTTCAACGCACTAAACGTTAGCGAGTTTATTGAAATAATATTTTTGGCCACGAGCTGTACAAGTGGCCACTCAACGAAACTCGCATAGGGACCTTGAACCACATCGGAACGCATGTTCTATGTTTATTAATTATTATACTCTTTTCGCCAATTTCGACGAAGGTCATCACTCAACGAAACGCTGCCGAACTCCGCTCGCCGCCCCTTCTCGTACACGATATCCTAGCCCCGTCACTAAGCCAGTAAAAGCTTTATGCTATGACCAGAGCTTTCCTAACGTTTCAGTGCCGAGCGTCACGGCGTCTACGAGAAGACTGGCACCAACGTGCCGGCAGCCTCCGGCCCGCGCATGTCGAAGAGCATCGACGACGACGAAAACTCGCGCTCGTGGTTCAACTCCACCGCGAGTGACAAGCACAGCGCCGTCAACCAGAGTTCATCGACGCTCTACGACGGATTCTCGACGGCTGGGGGACGGTCGTTTGACTACGACTCGTTCGACCAGTCGTCTGGCGGGATGACTATGGGAAACGCCACCGGACAGCAGCAGGCGACGACGCATCAGGTAGGAAACAGCTGGAAGGACGCAGGACATGCATGGTACACATGTCCGATAATACGAATCTGGTTATCGGGATTTGATCCACGCTCATGGTCGTTGTTGGTCACTTCTTTATCGTTCCTGCCCGATCCTGCGTCTGGCTCCTGTCAGGAGCACGTGGTCACACACCGTCATTTTTTTTTTGCGTTTATTTCACGAGCGCTGATTGTACATGCAATTGTCTCATGTTAAGTTGAAACGTTCTTTTGTCAAATGGCTAACATAATACCACGCGGCCAAGGGACGCTACGCGGTCGAAGCCTATTTCGTACGTCCGATTCGGTCGGGTCGCGTCGCATGTTGATGCCTGTGCACTTACCGACGCGCCGGTCGCCATGGCGCGGTCCGTGTAAACAAGACGATTATTACAAGCCTGATTCGCCTGTTCATGTGTCAGGGTCAACCTCAACAACAGCAGCAACAAGCAGGCGGTGCTAAGTTGCCACAGGACGCCCACGGTGCGCCCGGCGTACAGCAACAGGGGCACTCGCCGTTTGCCACCACGGGCCAGCAGCAGCAGCAACAACACCAACAAGTGCAAGGTGGAATCGGCGCGCAAAAGTCTAGCGCAAACGCATCTAACCAACAACAGGGCGGCCAGTCGACCACAGCCGGCGGAGGACTCGAGCGAAAGCCGTCACTGCAAAGACAACACGCGACTCAGGTACGCCGTGCCCCTGCGTGACGACGACTGAGGGCGCACGTCAACGACATGAACCTGCTAGAGAGGCTTGCAAACGAGTCAGGCCTTTGGACGTGGCCTAAAATCGTAGACGTTCGACGTGGTGACCACCGTTGAGTGGAATGGTAGACATGGGAGAACTGAGGAACCTCTGAAGGGGGAACAGCCAGAATCAATAAATACTTAGAATATCCTCGAGGACAACGACGAACGACATATATGTCGTAGGTCTGATTCGTGTGAGACGGGTGTCACTTAGCCAGGTAGAAATGCCTGCATGGAGCTAACTTTAGCCGCCTGAGCGAGTCTTTGAACTTGTAGTTCCCGAAGTTCGGGTACCTGAGCTTTTGCATGCGTTCACTAACAGGCTACGCAGGTCGTCGAGGAATGGAGCGACAGAAAAAGTTTCCAATTATTTGACCACTGATCAGTTTCAACGAAGTCGAGAGTCGCTGGTTTCTTCGTGCTGAGTATATCCTAGTGTCCTTGAGGACTGAAGTATCGACCAGTTCAGGAGTTTCAGTGCATGTCCTCGACTCACGCAATAAAGTCAGATCGTTCAAAAGGCTTTCACGTCTGTGCAGAGCAAGAACTATGGAATAACGCTGCTGTTAACGGACCTCTACGGTGATAAAATATTTACAAGTTGTTGCTTAATAAGCGCCTGCATCTGTGTGGCCTTTGGGCAACATAATCTGAGAGACAATCTTATGCTGTCGCCTTCTTTTCAAAATTATTGCATTAGAAAAGAATACATATATATATATATATATATATAGATATATATATATATATATA
>MNPL01000357.1:0-39013 GCA_002081605.1 Tropilaelaps mercedesae
TATATATATATATATATATATATATATATATACACTTTCTTCTCATAATGCATGGAGGAAAATTCTGAAGTCTGAGCCATCCACAAAATGTCAATTACACTCACAGTTCTTCGACTTTGCCGTTTTCCATAGTTCGCTTCGGTAAGTGCTTATATCTTTGTGATATATTCTCACCTTTATGTGGCAACAACCACGAAACCAGTGTAATTGTGAGTAATACAATAGTTAACTCAAAAATGCTTCCCGCCAAGCATGCCGACGAAAGGTTTCCGCTAGGAAGGGCAAGAAAGAATTCGATATGGTGTATAAGAAGCCTAGGAAACTTGGCATATTATAGCAGGAACGCTAAATACATTTCGATAATAAACGCGTAATAGCGGAATTAGTGACATGAAGAAGAGGCGCGTTTAGCCGGCAAACTAGATGGCATACCACATTTTGTGCTGCTGAGGAAGGAGACCGTGACGGGTTCAGCAGTCATCGCGATACCTTTATATTTTATATTTTTCAGGACTGACCATCAGCCAATATTTAACGTACACGGTATCACTTTTTACAGTACTTCGTAAGACAGACCCCATAAATGTAAATGTGCAACGGCGGGGATTGAACGCATACGCCTACATCTCTCCTCCGCTCGCAAGGCACACACGAATGCACCAAGCCACCAAGCTCGACCGTCGCGATACCCTAGTCAAATTCACCATTATTGTATTTTGCTCGACAGAAACAGTGCGAACTGGGTTTCTACTTCCAGAATGTGATTCTATTCAGATAGGAAACTATGGTGATAGTAGCAATTTTGCTACTTGATAGATTTTTTATTACATCAAGGGTTTGTCCACTTGCGCTAGGCCTATCAGCAAATACGTGCGTGTGTGTTTATTTCCTGCCTATACATTTTCAGTGGATGGTGAGTCAACTAAGGTGATAAATAGAAGGGGATTAAGAACATAAATCAAGTTACAATTGTACTTGAAAACTTTAGCATTGAGGTAGACAAACAAAAGGTCCTCTCAAAGAATGCGTTAAAGCGAACAGGCAAGTTAATTTGATTGGAAACTTAAATATTTATGTGCATAGCTAAGGTAGCCACTCACATAAGGTTTGATTACTTTAATGAACAACTTTGAAAGCTTATGTATTTTTAAAATCATTATGTGCATTGTCTCGTTTATAATATCTATTTTACTCTGAATCCGAGACAGTAATTGTCTTATGTAAACTTGCAACCATGAAACTGAAACCAATTATAATCAGAAATATCCCTTTTGACTATTGTTATTATATGAAACTGAGAAATAATTAGTAAACGATACATGAAGTAAATGTGTAGCCTAGAACCTTGTTCTGTTAGAGTACCTGTCAGTGTGCGAAAAAGAACGTTGCAAAAATCTATTCGTATACGCGTTGAGCTGTCAATTGGCTTTTTTTAGAAATAATGTTGATAAGAGAATATCTACATCTGCATCATACTTCAAGTACGCAGGAAATCTGTTGCACAGTCTGGGCCTGCGGTCATTCCATCAGGGGACTGATTAACGGTCGGAAACTGTCGCATTGGCAGACTGTATTAACAAAGGGCCAAATGACGTGAGTTTATCGGTAGCTTAATTGTACTCAGAGAAAAGACAAACACTAAAAAAGGACGGCGGTATGTTTTAACTAGTGCTAAGTATGTTTAGGATTATCCTGCAAAGTTTGTTCGCAGTCCGCTGACTTAGTATGACATTTGGTGGTAAAACACGGCGCTGTGGCAACATTGGTTACTGCAGACCTTGTTACTCGTGTTGTGAAACATAGCCCAGGGATACGATTCTCTTGCATTGATGTGCGTTATTTTGTTGAAGAAAAATCCTTTCTATAAAGCCCCATGAGACTACCGAATGTCCTCGTGAGTGTGTGTTAATATAAAACACAACCCAAAAAAATATAAGATGAAAATGAACTGTTAATTATACGATAACAGACGACATCCAACAACTACCACTAGTTGCGGGAAAAAGGCAGACGTTGCCAAGAACGAGCAAAAATGTTTTTGCAAACTTTGCGCCCGACGTTCTGCAACTTATTTAAGCGTTTCGGTCCATTCGCGAATTTCCGAGGGTGCAGCTCTGCCACAGTCCTCGCTTTCCGTTTTTACGCCAGTACCTAAATTATTCCACTTGTACAATCAAGGGCATGCATGCTACCGTGCTGGGAAGAATAATGGCTAACAAAGTCTAGTGAATCGATCGTGTATATATATTCATTTCAGGCTTATCTAGCAGCGTCGAACTTTACCGGTTTGCAACTTTGAAGGCGAACTGGCAGCTCCTACGATTTACGAAAATGCTTACTATGTATTCTCATTCATGCAGCAGATACCTCCTCTTCGTGGACATCCTAATAGGACACACGTATTGAAAGGCCAACAAGATTATCATAATTTTGCAGTTCACTATTATTACAATTATTTCGTCATTAAGACCTTGCGCATCCTACAAGGGTGACAATTACCCTTGCTTAAAGACTTGCTTAAATCGCCCATTTCCGGCTAACTTCATCCGCCTACGTCAACACCGTAACACTTTCGCAGCTGTAATGCTGATTTTCCTTCCATACTACGTTCCTCGTCTTGGCGTCAATCAGTGTGAAACGGGTGGCTGAGCCAAGTCGAACAGTCGGTATATCTGTCGACATTCACCATCATGAACCATACATTCAGCCATAGCAGACAATTTGTTGCCGTAGGAACACATAGAGATCCATTACCGAGTACGAGCATTATACGAGCTGTAACGTGTCCGTCCGGGGGGGAGCGTGACCATTGCGCGCGAACTCGAAACGCCACCAGTTAGCTGCGGTCGGCTTTAAAATCGTTCCTACACCCCTTTCATGAACTTCATTGTGGTCCATCGTAACCGTTTCGAGATGGATCAGGCGAGGCGCGTTCTATTTCAACTGAGGAACGTGGACCGCCTGGCGCTGTTGAATAATTGAACTGAACAGAAGATCATCCCTGGTTTTAGCCGCTGACTCAAAACTTTCAAACCCAAAAAAAGTTATTGTAAGAAGAGCCAGTCGGTTGAGACCCATTGGACTGTGTAGCATGCAAGTGCGCTACTAGCCATTATCACGCATGTGACTGGCCTGCACTGTCCGCAACACCTTGACACAATACCGCAAAGCTACGCCGCCGATGAGGTTGCACGGGGAAGCTTCTCTATATGTTTCTCTTACAGCTATTCGAATACATATTAAGTTTACCTTAATTTTCCGGTTAACTTAAAACTACATAGCATTTCCTCGTTGAGTAAAATAGAACCTGTAAGTCGGCCACCTGGAATGTACTAAACGTACGCGAAAAATAGATACAAAGCAGAAAAATGGACTATGTTATACTACACAATTTTGTAAACGTGTCTTGCAGGCTGTGCCCGTTATTTGCGATTTTTGAGATTGATAGTTTTCTTATGTCGTTCTCGATATGTCTCAAACACCGATGTGCGCATTTGTTGGTTTATGCACACAGAATTGGGGGCACTCCTAGTTACCAACAAATAGTGGACTGGACCTCCAATTAAGGTAAGTTTGAAACTTCTTTATTTCACATGAGCGCGCTAGCGTTTTGAATAATTGTATCAAGTCTCTTCTAATGATAATTGGCTGTGGGGAATTTGTTCGAACATTCATAGTAACCACTTCAAATAGCATAAATTTAATTACTTTGTAAGTAATCTCCTTTACCACAAATCGTATCAAAGTAATTTGTTTTATTTTGTTCTTGCACTATGTTTATAGTGTTAGTTTAATCTGCAACGGCGACTGTACCCGTGCTTACATACCGTGGAGGTATGGTAATTATATGCCCAGCTGAAAACGAAGACAGTGTTAAAAATAATTATTTCAATTAGAATGCTTAAACCTGAAGCAATGCTCACAGGATGCCACAGAATGTTGGCGTTAGAGCAACCCTAGAGAAAACGGGCAATTATAATGGCATCATAACCCATTTTTAGGGGTAATAGAATATGCTAATAGAATATGGTAATAGAATATGACACGAGCATCAGTACCACACTGAAAAGTGCAAGTGGATAATTGATTAATATTGCACCGTTCGTGAAGCAATGGTAGTTAAGGATGGTAAGAGCAACCCAAGACATTCAGGTACTTGGTTTGAAGTTTTTAGAAAGGGTTGAAAAGCCTGTAGAAAAGAGATCGGAGATCTTCATGTAGTAAATCATCATCAGTAGTAATTTACAAATGGAATTATATCACTATGGCTCTCTATAGACTAAATAGGATTAATTGCCTCAAATGTTTGAATAACTCGTTGACACACGTCTTTAATAGTAAAAATGATAATCCAGTCTATGAAAAATTGACAGAGAATATAGGATATATTGATTTCAATGCAGCAATTTAGCACAATATCTCGCCATTTCCATCTTGAAGATCTGATTGGTTTTTATACAGTAGTACATCCTGACAAAGAGATAATAAAAATGTCCAGTTGCAACACACAAGAACTGAAAGATTTCCATATTTGCCGATGAATATAGTCGTTACAATTTGTATAGTTCGAAACGCAAATACAAAAAAACTGCATAATTTTTTCGTCTTCCTCAATAGCTTTATAAATATTGCGTTCTTAATATCACAAACAAAGGCAACAGGATGTAGTTTAGGACAATAGTGATTAGCTAATACTTGCATCAATGATAATGTGAAAAAAATGAAAGGTAAAATGTCAGATTTATGAGTAAATCGGCTTCATGGTATCCCTAACCTCTGTGTGGTAAGCTTTGAGAAAAGCACTTATATTGTATTAATTATTAATAAATTTAAGAACCGTTACTTTCGTAAGTTATAGGGAAGTGGGGCAAAATCTGTATCGATTTAGGTGTTTATCTGTTGGTATATATAACCTCGCCTATTAAGTTACCTTTATGCCTCTGTATCAGACAACGCACGGTCTAGCCAATTGGTAACTTTATTATGGCGTTGTACGTTCGGCATTATTACGCATCTGAAAAATGAATGATCCGACAGATCGTGTATATATATATATATATATATATATATATATATATATCGGTAATTATTCTCGGTAATATTGACAGTTGTTCTAGTTAATTATACTCGAACTTCGTTAATGTAAAACACGATCTTTACGATGCATCGTGGGCACAGCAAATCCCGTCTGGCTCGGATGCCATGGTCGTTTCCACTTAGGGCTGCACGAAGTGACCAGCCGACGCTTGAGGCAGGAAGCTGGGGCTACTGGAGTTCACAAAAGCACACCCAGCACGACTTACGTACTGCTAATGTAATAAAGGGTTACAGGGGGGATGATGAATGAGCTCAGCTGCTAGAGAGTTACCCCCATTCCCGATAAGTGTCTGTGAATGCGCTTCCCTTTAGGGCTGATGGCACGATTATTCACTGACGGACCCCGTGGGAACAATTATTTACACTTGGGTCCGATTAGCAGACGCTGGTCGTTGCCCTGATAACTCGGCCCACCTTCATGTACCGCCCATATAAACAATTAACGTATATATATATATATATATTACTTCCACGCATGACTTTGACGCATTTTTCTCATACAATTAAATTACATCTCCTGGAGTTCATGTACATCCGCATACAAACAACCAATATATTTTCTTATCAAAACTTTTTTATTCATCAATAGGATGAAAAAAAATATTAATGGCATGTATGTAAACTTAAGTTGTGGAAATATGGGACTTCTTGGGTTCTCTATGTGCAAATTTTATCATCAAGGTTCCGTCTAGTTGAGTCGTTAAAATGCGTAAAACGCGCTTGAGATAATTTAATTTTCGGTTTACTGTGTTATACATTTAAAATAAGTTTTACTGTCTAATTGGTGTTTGTTAATCATTGTTTATCAAATATTGTGTAATACTAATATTGAAAAATAGCCGCAGACCACCCCACTTCTCAAACTGACATTTTCTTCTCCCTGCAAGCTCAGCCTTTCATAGGTGACGACCATGGTTGAACTTTTTTAACGCCGTACAGGTTGGCTTTATATGACTGACGCTTTCTCAATGTAGCATATGTTTTAGATTAGTCTTTCGGCTGAGTGTTATTCTAGAAAATATAAATGGTATGAATATACATATTTTTGACGTATGTAAATATTGGCTAACAAAATAATGCTGTAGAGAAATATAACCTTCACCAATTTTGTTGATGACTATATTGTTTTACATGTGCATTAATACAGAAAGAAAGATTAAAATATTTAGATCTCATTTGTTTTGCGAACACTCTAATTAATTATTATATTTCATTTCTATTTGACCGACGGTAATTCCGGCCGATCTCAAATAAATAAAGTGGTTGTGAAATATAAATAAATAGAGTGAGTTGTGATGTGAATCTGTGAATAAATTTAGTTTCCTTTATAGGCAAAATTCTATATGGTTGCTCCAATTGAACACGTTTGACAAGCGCATGTAAAACGACAGTTTCCTGCCCCAAAGTTCGAGGCACTTCGCCTGATGGGATGGCCAATCCCATAATACTTCATTTGCTAGCATAGCATTGTGAGAGCTCAACTAAGCGATCGATAAGAAGGCAATAAAGATTATTTATCTCTACGTGAAAAATGCTTATACGTTCCTGCCACACAGGGAAATGCTAGGATACTCTACAATGCGCATTTTATATAAAAAAATCAGATCAATTCTATGACCTTTTGAGGACCTTTTTTGCAAAATATCGCACTCAACCGGAACATACAAAAATGTATTCACACGTTCTTTCTCCCCACCTATTGCTCTGTCGAAATTTTGTCGTCTTCTTGTTAGGCCACCAGTCGTATCAGGTCTTCTAAAGACTTCAACAATAAGACGAGTTGAAAAAGAACAGGAACAGGATAGTCAGAAATTCTCAACTTCACGTCACGCATATTTCAACGTACATATAAGAAATGTACAGGAGGCATCGTATGCAAATCCCGGAAAGCTTCAAAAATAGAGAGCAACGAATAGGGCACATAGAGCAGGCACGAGTAGGGTCGAGAGTTCTGCATAATGATATCATTCGGATGAGAGGCTGGGAGCTTCAGCAGCGTTGTGCGAAGAGCGGAAGACGTCGAGATGCATTCCGGTGGGCGCATGACGAACTTCCTGGCAAAATGCACCACCGTCATTTTCCGTCAACGCACTGTAGTTTTTCGCTACTCTTATTTGCCAGGAAGACGAAAAGCTTCATCGTCGAGCGAGTCTTTCAAAGGAATCTTGGCTTATGACAGGTTGAGATAGTGGGATGGTAGGCTTTGCTTCCTGTTCCGATTTCGCTTTGCCATCTTTGAACCGTTGTGTAAGCGCGCATGCGTATATACATATAAATGTATTTATATATCGCAATCACGTTAGAATAAGTCAGCGCAAACACATTCATTTCACTTGAAAATTTATGGGCATTCCAAATCTATCGCTGTGTAGGCCTTGGTGGCGGTATTTCGCGACGAGTATATATTGGCAGATAGTATATGGTATCTACCATTTATCATAAACAGCCGGCTCGTTCATGGGCGTAGTTATGCGATCAGAATACCTTGAAACCTTGGTTAAACAATTTTTAACAAGAGTCCTTCGTCAAGCTAGACTAGTACACTTCACTATGATTCTATCTCAAACTCCATTTTTTGTGTAGAAGTGAAATTATACTGAATGTCATCAAGATAACGGAGAATTACGATCTGAAAATCAATATTTCTCATAATTAGCAACAAAGCATCATTTATATACTAGCCAGTAAAAATGTCTTATGTACAGCAAAGTGCGTATAAGGCGACCATGTGTGGTCATGGTAAAATCCAAAAAAAAGAAAATCGTGCTCGTATTCAATGCTAACTAATCGATTCTTATGAAAAATTCACCGATACGAGAAACTTTGGTAATGTCGTCTCAAGCGATACGTATACGTTTAGTGCTAACTCTTCCGAAACATTTACTAAAACAAAGTCGATGGAAGTGATCAACTTCGGTGAAACTTCGTTTCCATGTGTTGCTTTTTATTGACTATAGAAAAGAAAACCAACAATGAACAGAGGTTCGTCTACTGTAGGACTGACACCAACTTATGACACTGGCAGACTGGGAAACAGAAAATAAAGAGTTGCAATTTTTCAACACACCAAAAAGCCACCCATCTTTCCACTTGTTTCTCCCTTAGATGATTCTTCAATGTCATTGCCATATAGTAAATATGAAGCGGGTACGCACAACTGAGGGCGCCAGCCCTTTTCCTTTAATCCCGGGAAAACCGGCCAGACCTCTGTCAGTCAAAACGTGAATGAGTTTCCAACTTTCAAATCGTGTAGCGGTACATTACTCCGTCGGCTCTAGGCAATAAGTAGGAGGGTAGGCTTCTGTCAAGCCTGCTAAAAGAGAAAGGCACTCTTTCAGTTAGATGTATGGAAGGCTAGATAATACGTTGCAGGTCATTCCTGCTAGCTATATGGTATATAATTTCATCATTGGCATTACACAACGTTATTTGTTTAAATCTTAAAAGTTAACGACGAATAGTTCCAGGCGCCGTTAACGATAAACTTCCCACAAACTCTGAACCTCCCTACATGATTAAAAATGGCCAGTCATCAGAGTTTTTTAGTTGGAAAATGAAAATCAAAACAGCGGACTTACTGGACATAACCAAATATATACACCGTATACCAAATTAAGTCACAGTTCAAATATGTATAGTCAGTTTATATGTTACGTGGCATCAAACCTAATATGTTCATGACTGGTTATGCCAAACAGTAGATGATTGAATTACCATCCAATTAAACAACCTTGTGAAAGACAGAAAAACGGAAATAAGCAATTCCATAAAACAGCTGATATCACCTAAGGCTCCCGACAAAGATAAAATGAGCGTAAAACTGCTTAACAGTTTGCACCAAGAAAAAAATGTTTATTGTAGATATTTTAAAGGATAAGCGCTAGAACATTTATTTTTCTTATATGTTATAAATAAGGTTATGCCGGGATCTACGAATGCCTAGTAGAGATAATTCATTCGTTATGAAGATGTTGGAACTCCCGAGTGTGTATTATGTCTATCGTCGGCTCCCCATCCTCGTAACGATGGCCACACATTTTTCTATTTGAACTGCACAGAAGGAAAAATCCGGTAAAACATTGTTCCCGAAACACCGAGCTGTGTAATCGGGCACGTGAACCTAGTATGCATTCAATTTGTTCTTCAAGACAGGCAACTACAACTTCAGAAGCATGGACATTCGTGCATGGGACGATGAAACACAGTAAAACCTTTCTTAGAAAAAAAGACGTGTCAAAACTAAACTCCTTGAAATGACTTCTTGTTTTAGGTTCAGGGTTACCGACTATATGCCACTAGTAATGAATCGTCACAGCGTGTGCACTAGCAATCGACAACTTTTCAATCAGGTAGTAACCACCGAAGTCTCCGCCGCGACATGAGGGGACGAATCTGACCTAAAATTTTGCACTACAGCAAACCACAGTTTCCCTTGTTAATGCTCCTCTTTTTTTAACTAAACCAGAATTAGAATATTGGTTCACTCGTTAGCTATTTCTTGAGCTAGTTGGCAAGTCCGTGTAAGTCAAACTGGTAGATGCGAAAGAACGTAATCCAGGAAGTCACGGAGAAAAACCTAAAAGTACCAAGTAAATACCATAAATGATGTTACGTTTATTTTCGGCAGTGATGAGTGACGTTAGAAGGATTGTCAGCTATTAGTTAATGATACAAATCTACAATGGAGACCCACGATTTAAGTTTTAAAGGATTTTGGAAATGACCGAGACAGTAGGCGGTATGTATGACATAATCGTGCAAATCTCAATTATGATCGGTATAAAACTTAGTTCACGATTGGTGCAAAGGTATACGATGCGGGTAACGAGACTATGTAAGAAAGTGAAATCTAGCTGTGTTTAACGTCGTCGACTAACAGAGCTTTTATATTTGCATACGGCCAGTTTCTTCAAAAATTATCAACGCTGTTTCCTTTCATAGTTCGTAAACGCTAGGAACGGCATGACTAAAACGCTCCTGACTGGAGAGAGGCACAGTCGCGACGATGGTTCGATTCAAGAGTTAAACTTTGTCCTCTGTGACAGGCAACGGCCGGGTGACTGAACGATGCATTATTTATGAGGATGAACAAAGCAAGACAGACGAGCACGATAACTGGCGATAGTGGACACTGATGGGGGCCGAGCAGAAAGAAAGCGAAGGTAAAAAGAAATAGGAGGGTCATAGGAGTCTTGAGATGAGGGCCCCTAGGAGAAAGCGCGAGATCAAAACGAAAGAAAAGAGCGAAGGCCCAAAGGGGACAAATTAGGGACACGAAAAGACAAACAGTGTTTAGGAGTGAGAAAGCAGAGGAAAATTTGGAAAAATATGTGACTTCTTGGTAAGAAACAGTCTGGCGTATACGTTAACAAAGAGAGAGAGGCCAGCTTCTTTATACAAAAAAACGCTCTCAAAACCAGAAGAGACGAGGAGAAGTAGAACGATGTAGGTGGGTTGACGACAAGATGGCGCGTAATCGACGCAGTGTAGCATGTGGTCCGGGGATCAGAAGACATTTAAGATGAACGGAGCAGCAGATGAAAAGCAGCAGAATGCAGCAATAGTGGTACATCGGCTTGCAAGTCAAGGAAACTCCTGTGGTGGGCCAATCGGTACAAATTAATACGGTAAGTACAACCAAAAGTAGCTATCTTACAAAACTTTGCTGTCAGATGTGGTGCTAAAAGTGTCAGTAACGACGCTGTGAGTGCGATAGGCGGTCACGGGAATCGAAAATAGAACACTGGAGCATGGATTAAAAGCGATACGAAATGCATGCGGGGGAAGAAAATACGGATGAGATTGTGTTGAGAGAATACGGTTAAAGGATAGAATAACAACGAAACAAGCGAAATAATAATAGGGAAACAGGCGATAACATGAAGGATACAGAGAGCGCCGGGTGATGCCACCTGCAGTGGTGAGGCGAAGCAGAACAAAATGGGACAAAAGGGTGAACAGTGGTCCACTACTTGCCTGCTGCGTTGTCCGCCGAGTTTTACTCGTTTCACTTCTCCTAACGTCCTGTTTTGCTCGCGTTTTTTCGGCGTAATTTTGAGTACTGAAACTGTCCTGTGCTTAATTCTTACTTGAAGCATGAGGGGAAATATCCACAACGATTTAAATGTTACCAAAAATATTAAATACCAATAGGTAAAGACATTGGTTTCTAGAATTTTTTTAAAATGAAAACATCAACGCGAAAAATATGTAAACCATTATTTAGGCACAGACAGCAGCAAAATAATGGTATGGCCTGTTATTCTTCTCGTTATACAATTGTGATGTATCATTATAATGACAGCTCATGTGTCTGCATGTGATATCAAATATGAACCGTTTTCTGTAATTAATCGCTGAATTAATGAAGCCTTTTTGGAGCTGAAAACAATAAACCTTCTTTCAACGACTGTCCAATGCATGATATATATTAAATAATTTGAACTACGCCTAGAACTAAAATTGATAAGTCTGTGCTAAAACTGTGCCATTAAAAACATCTTAGTAGATCTACGAAGGCCAAACAATTTCCACAAGTGCTTTGTTAAAACGGGCCAGATGGGGGCCTTCAAATACAACAAAAACTTGTCGTTTAACCTAAAAGCTGTTCGCGACTACCCTACGTATTAAATCCCGTGTAAAACAACAAACAAAATCTATATCCGCCAGGAATTCCATTTAGAAACGAAGAAGAGCGACTAGGCTAGTAATGACATACCGAGTAAGATTCACATCCGAGCAAATAATAATTACTGTGACAGGTTGACCGGTGCACTTAGCCAATTGAGACTGATGAATGATCGAGCTAACCAAAATATCAATTTTAACGACGTACTTACAATTGAACTCACTCCACTCACGATTAATTACAAGAATGCCGGTATAGTCTCCAAAACCAGAGCAAAATGGGCCGGGAGGCACCCTTACACTGGCCTACTGGGCGCTTGGCTTCTCTGGCTTAATAAGTCACTTTATTCAATTATCGTTTCAAGTTCAATATCTGCTAAAAACCAAAGCACTGTCCCTGCTACATTTAGAAACGGGTTAGTTAAGCTTGGGCATTCCGTTTTGCACTGAGTCGAAAACATACTATTGTGATGTTTGAGATAGCGGCTGTGTGTCAGATTGCAACTTTGTTATATTATAGCATCCGTCATAGCACGCTATTCAGTAGTGTTTGTCGGTCGTTGAGAACCTTCCAAATCAACATGAGGTCAGTTACTCCTTTTCCTTAGATAATAAATCACTGCAATTCAAATTGAAATGAGATTGGAGGCTTTGATGACAATTTCAATTATATCACTGCAACTTTTACGACCACCATGGCTCAAGAAAATATTTCATGGCTGTAAGCCCAATGTCTTAAGTTGTCTTGACAAACACATTTTGAATGGTCGTATCATATTTGATTATAGCTGGCGCAGAATCTGTCTAACTGGAATCTTTCAATAATGACTGCTCGCAGCTGTTGCGGCAATATGCCACAGAGCGTCCACTAGACAAGCTCCTAGGGATAGCCACAACCCGCGCATAGTAATAATATCAGCGACAACCGACTGCCAATGATGCTCGAATTGTCCGCACCAGAATGCGGCTGCGACAGAATGTCCTTCATATATGCATTTAGGTTCTGCGAGCATGCGCCTATCGTAAGAGCTAATGGACAAGGCTTTTGTGTAGAGCTTCCCTTGATTAATTATCGGTAACCTTATGCAGGTGTCGGTTGCAGCCAAACGGTGAAAGGTAATAATACAATCCTTTTTGACCAGATATTCTAAAATTAGAGCTGCCACGCGTGTTCCATAATTCTATAATCTACTGAGCCATATTGGAAAATCAGCCTGTTTCTGCAGGCTGATTTTCTTGTAATATAATGTTAATATGCAAATTACCACTGCAGTGGTAATGATTCGCATTAAAAATTAAACTAATCCGTAAATCGAGATCAGACGTGAACTTCGCGAATACATATCACTTTAACATAGCCTATCTTTTTTGATTATTTAAATTGACATACACATTTCAAACCACAATTTCCACCTTGTCCAATTTAATTGTACAATACGGCCAAAAAATAGCGTGCGAGGCTTCAACGGAGGGATTGCATTAATTGCAAGCATTGCCCTTTGTTTATCAAAGGGAAATTTTGAACTCTTTCAAGTATTACTAGTGTCATGAAAAGCGTAATAGATCACAACTACTCTAGAATGCTACTGTTGGTTGTGCTTGGTAAACGAGCATCGTATGTGCATGTGGGTCGATGACTAAGTTGCACCCGTTTCGACATATCTGATGATGAGGTCTTTCCAATAGCTTTAGCTAACTTAGCAACACAACTTTTTGTTCGGTAATGTAAGTATTCTAAATTATCCATGGCAGAAAGTCGTGATGGTATTGTCTTTCTAATACATGCATCTTAAAGATCTAGAGATGTTAATCCTTTTAGCGTAGTGATAGATGCAATCGCGACAACACTATCAATATATATATGGTTTTTGCAGGTTTTTGCCTAGGCAACTTTCAGGCAGAGAATGCGATCGGTGTTGCTTCCTTTAACATATATTCCTCATAAATTCGAAGGGGTGAAAAACTGTCCTTAGCCTTTGAACCTATTCGAATAGTGACCTTTCTTGCTAATTTTTCAAGGGATTTCAAATATGGCATACGAAGGCGGTCTCTTCTGGGGAATCCTGGTGTAATTCGATCATATTGTCTATATAATTGTTACTCGGCAAGATACCCTTTCAAGTCTTATGTATCCCATGTGATTGTTTCTGCTTCTTAGCAGAGCAATTACTTGATAGGGTTGCAACATTTAAATATACTACAACCATGCCTAGTGACGCTACTAAATGTAGTCGATGGTGGCTTTGCAAACGTTTCTGCGGTCATAACTGAGCTTCATTCTATGTCCGATATAAGATGGTTACGCTGGTGGATTAAGTCACTCACAAGGGCCCGCTAGTGTTGCTATCGTAGAGGACTCATCAAATGCTCGTTTAACTAGCCTACAACATGTGTCCAAGCATAAGCTGTGGGCGCTTGATGGAAAAACTGCGCTTGGACAGGATGTGGCATCTTAATTGCTGATGACATGATGCGACCACAGAATCAAGGCCACCCATGCTGACAGAAGAGTACCAAAGGCAAAATTTCGATATCATGACATTTCTTGATCCGATGGTTGAAAATAGCATAAATAATGAAGTTTTCGTCCGATATGGCTCCATAATTGTGGCAAGTACAATGACATTTATAACATATCTGCACTGTGGATGATTTAGCTACAAAAACAGGGCGAATAGTGAACTAATTCCATTATCATGTTTTACTACTCTATTTGCTAACAGTAAAGTAGAGGGTTGAGTATAGGGCTGTAGTGTTATGAGAAATAAATACAGTGCAGAACTAAAGATCGGTGTCGTTCAATTTGTGTTACATTTATTATTTAAAAGCATGGTATGCATGTGCATAAACCATTAAAGCTGAACTGAATCCTGAAGTAGGACAAAAGGGCCTTAGGTCACAGCTGATGCTACAATTTTTGGCGATTCGTGTGCAGTTGGATATGCAATACACAGTGAGTGCAGAATTAATCGACGTCAAACTGTGGTAATGCACTCACCCGTCTCTACCCATAGTAGATGTTCAGAGGTGCCAGATAAATAATGCATGGTTACGCGAAACAAGACCCTTGTTACCTGTTCAATGTGGACGAGTGGTCATCCGTGCTCTCTTGTCCACCCCAATAGGAAGGATGATCCTTGCACGTCTCGAGACGTCACTTAGTCCGACACCAGCTGATAAATAGTAAATGAATCGTAGCACGCATCCGGCCCGCGAGGGTGAGTCTTAGCAGATAGTGATGCCAGCCCAGGCAACGCGTGTGGGTATGGTGATCGGCATTCTGCAGGCAAGAGACCGCTACACACGTTAAGCAAGCGGCGATCATTGGGCCCGATGCTATATGTTTCTATCGATGACCTAGTGAATCTTTAATCGGCTAAGCTCATCCCCGAATTGCCCTATCTGGGCGTAACTCCCCCGGAGTTTTGCTCGATTGAGTCTGGCCTCGTCAGTTCGCTGTGGTAAGACGTTCATTCCCATGATCCTCACTCATTTTTCGGCCAAATGCTTTTCCGGCGGAGGATGAACGACTGCAAAGACCCTCCCAAAGCACGAATTTTGCCTTAAGTTTGGGCTGCGTTGATCTATTTTCGAACAGTAATATATGCAACGAATTTATTTGACTCAACAACGGCAGTTATTTTTTTTAATGTGCGAAAGAATCTACTGATTTTTATAAATTTAATGTAATCGATTTAATGTAAAAGCCCTGCAAGGGTAGGGTCGGATTTGCTTGCTATCTGATAAACGTTTAGCCCTCTTCAGGCTATTTTTTAATTATAATCTGTACTAAGTTCGGGAACGAAGAGCTGTTTGATCTTATCTTATGATAGGCTTGTGTCGTACGGATTCGCATAGCGTGCACATGATATAATAACCCGCTTGGCATATCCTCTAGTTTCTATGGTAGCATGATAAAAGCAAATCACGCTCGCTTTGAGGTATCTTCATTTTACAGTTGCTGTCGAGAGATATACGACGGCGTCTGTTGGACGTGTCAAAGCAAAAGTGTATCATCTAAGATTTGCATTAAGTGAATGTGGTCATACCCTGTCGATGGATATATAGTGGCTTAAGCAGCAAAACATGCTACATATTACATATCCCTTTCGCTCCAACTTTCTTCCCACTCAATCCAACAAGGAGTGGTACAATTCTTTCAAGTACAGCATACAAGCTCAGCCGACAGCACACTCGTTCGTTTGCCTTAGCTCCCACCTTAACGGCACACAATATCTTTCTTTCAGCTACGTCAGCATTTCCATGCAGAGTAGCCCTGTCGATATTCTGCTCTGCGTATTGAAAAGCCGAAAGGAGTATCCTAGAGCCTCGCCCGATTTCGTTAGTCTGGGTTGAGCTCTTTGGTTGGATGGGTTTGGTGTTGTACGTGGGGATGGCTTGTGGCAGGTAACTGTGGTAGATGACAACGGCTTCGCTTTCTAAGAAAACCTAACGATTTGTTTTCCCGGCACAATTAAATAGGAAAGAGCATAAACGTTTTAAGATCGAGTTCCTATTTCTCGTCTTCGGACATGCAAGGTTAACTTAATACTCCAAATATATTCCGTTTAATCCCTTAGCCTTCTCGGCTCATATTTAATGACATCTGAAACATGTTGATATTGCTTAGCTTAAACAAACCGGCAGGCTTAGAGCTCAATAAAAGCCTGAGCTTGTTCACAACATGCCTTGGAATTCCGTCTGAATTGCAACTTAACGAAAGCCCTGGTGATTATATTGTTACCAAAAATATAATTTTTCAAGCAGTATGGTTAAGTTTTTCCGCGTTAGGATTCACACTACACTGACGAGTCGGTTATTGGATTCCTTGGATTGGAGAGAGTGGAAGCTACCGTCGTTCATGTTTCAGTGAAACACACTTTCTCAGCTTCAACGAAAGACCGTGAGGACACCTTTGAAAGTCCGAACCTCCTCGAAGAAGCGAGATGAAAAACACTCCCATGTTCAAAGAACTAAAAGGGTACCATAGTAGATTTTACATACAACAGATGGTGCAGCCGGCCCAGTTGACAGCCTGAGGATTTTATCATTGCGTCTTGGATTTAATGAAAGTCTCGCCTAATGACAGCCACCTAATGGAGCGGACAGCGGAGACGTGAACGATCGTTAATTGGAGCGTGAGGCTGCTTCCGATACGTTCGCTCGTTTGCGTGCTGCAATAGGGTTCGAATAAGAGATCATCGAGGCTTCTATAGGGTTCCTCAGAACTTTCGCCGATGCGCCGTCTTAATTTCTCTAGTCTGATTTCGGAGTAAAATCAATGCATTAGACGTATATTGGCATCTCTTGAGATAATCACATAGTAATGCTTTAACAGGGAGTACTCAATTGCGCGTCACCATCGATGTGCGGAAAAAATAATATGTATTCTAAATAGAAAACGTATTGTCATCTACGGCCTTGGTTTGCACTAAAAATCACTGCTTGAAGCTATTATGGCTTGATTTGTTTACATATAAAAATAACTGCAATTTCTTTATTTATTTTTTTCCTATTACTTCTTATTATAAATTCTAGTTGGCTATATTGTGCGAGTTCACTGGCATCGTACCTTTCATTCTTGTTGCTTATTTAATTACCAAGATATGAGTAATCCAGCGCAGAAAAAATGTTTAGAAAAAGCGTAGTCCAGATCTAGGTTCACTAAGATGACAGATAACTTCATTATTTTTGCTACTCTCCAGTGCATTTTCAAGGTTTTCTCTTGTGTTCTATGAAGTTCGGTACGTGTGCACTTGAAAGTAATTAAAACGGGTAGGTCTACATAAGTAAAAAATGAGGAGAAAAATATTACACTGCTACGCAAGAGGCTGACAACTCTTTGTATCGTCTGCGTGTTGAACCACTAGTACGACCTTTTCAAGGCATGTAGTATCTGAGTCGTGCTTTCTAAAAGATTCCTTCTGATTTTCTTCTGTTATAAACCATAGGATATACATCTGTGTACGGAACGTTTTTCTACCCCGCTATCAAGAGTATAAAACATAGATCAAAGAATCAGCTCGAACTGATAAGACTGCAGTGTAAAATTTGATTATAATGCTATATTGCAGCTTATTTCCGTATTTTATTTAAGACTGAGGAAAATAAGATTGAGGCGTGCAATAGTTATTTTCTTTCATACCTTTAGATTCATAAGATACATTTAGGTTTTATAGTATTAATGCTATTACTCAAATGGATCACTGTAATTCTTTATCTATGCGGTATATCTATGCATCGCTGTTTTGACAAGCTTGCTAGATATACCGATTTATTTATTTAGAATACGCCTGACAAAAAACAGTAGGCAGGGTTGTGCAAGAGTTTCAATATCACGTACCTCTATGTATATAAGCGTGTACTTTATAGTATTTTCTACGACTATATTTTATATAATAAATACGTATACTACGCATTAACATGCGTTTAACATGTAAAATTAGATGAAATATAAATTACTTGTTTCCAGTTTTGTCTTATCGACTTAAAGCAAAGCATCACACCACTTGTAGCGTTGGGTAACATAAGATGTAAGAAATATTATGCCAAATGGAAAAGGAGATGTGTAACGTCAGCATAAATTATAGCAGAGGCTAGCTGCAAGACGAGCGCTTCATTTATAATCCTTCAAATGGCGTGCCAGGCCACAAAAAGTTGGATTATACATCGAGGATTATTAGCTTCAGGATAATCATCGCTTACGGCAATTATTACATCTAGAGTCAGGCCGACGGAGCCGTCCAGTGCAGTTTCACGCTTTATTGCAAATTACGCCCACCTTAGAGAAGCTGCAGCTACGTTCTGCTCTCCTCTTCGTCCTGAACGGGGAGGCTCATGCCCTTTCGCCTTTTCTCTTCCATCAGCAGGGAAAGGGGGTTAAACTTAGTCCGTGTTTCAAACAGCACCGTCACATCCCATTGACTTGAGCGAAAATGCTCCAGCTTATCTAGCTAACCGGCTGAGTTGTTCCACTACTGTGAAGAGCTTGTTCGGTCGTCGTGCGGCTCTAACGGCGGTAGTTGTAGCCGACGCTACTCGAACTCAAGTCCCAATGGGCAAGGAGGGGTTCGTTAATCTTCGTTGTGGTTGCCTCTTGCTGTTTCTTTTACGGGGTAAGTCCCACTCTGCCTTCCTCTATTTGGTCCTGGTTGGACTCTAGCCACGGACTGCTTTGTTCCTTATATACGCACGCTTACCGCTATTGGCGCGACTATACCATCATCAATATCCTCCGCGTTCCACGGTTCACGTGCGCTAGATACTATTGCAAGGCCTTGAAACGATCGTTCCTCTAAACGTTAGCAAAGCCTGTCAAATAACTTCCACTCTTTGCTGATTTGGAAAAAGGTCTCGTCGTAGTATATGCATGCATGCATTTTGCATGCATAATATGCATGCAAAATATATGGGTTTAGGAGTGTATAATTGGCATTGAACAAAGGGAAAATATGACCTTACGTGTACGGCATGCACATCTTCCTTATAAGCGTATTCGTAGAAAGCAGCATTTTAAAACTAAACCATTGTAGTTCCTTAACTGCTGGTTTATAACATAGTGTCATTAAATGAACAAAGATTATTTGAAAAGCTTAAACGGTTCACAAGAGCCCTTGAGTAATATAAAGATATGCTCCGGTTGTTTCAGTGACAAATGTCACTCAGAATCACAAAATGATTTATAAGCAACCTACTTGCGGTTTGAGTTCAGCTTAACCAACGTTAGCTAAAAAATCGGTTTGCTGACTGAGACCCTAGAGTCCTAGACCCTAGGAGTTCGTTAGACGAAGGAATTGACCAGAAGAAAACCCGCGACAAGGAAATGATCACGATCATCTTATTATAGAATCACTTGACACTCAAGCTGTTAAATTGGCAAACCTTATTTCGGGGTTGGCCATCTACCAGCAAGTCCCCCGTATCGGTTTTTCTTTTTCATCATTTATTAAACACGCTTATCGCGTAGTACAGCAAGCGTATAAATAAATAAAGAACAGAGGAGCCCTTGAGGGCGAGCTTATAATGGGCTTCGATCATGATGGAACACGACCAAGAGCATCCTCATGCTGAGTGCTTGGCTGAACTAAGGCTGAGCTCGCCAGGAAGGTCAGTGAGGTGACATGGGCACCTCCTGCCGCATGATATCGCTTTTTGCATTGCTTTATAAAATGGATCTTACACATCGTAATGTGCGACGTAGATCGAACCCGTGCTCGCATGTTTTTTCGTAAACGCAAATACACCGGGCCACCTTCCTCGACAAGCCTGTAACAATGTTCACAAGATTTCTTTTAAGAGCTACCGTGTTGAAACGCCAAATATATATAGTAATATATATAGTATATAATGCTAAGCAATATGGAAATATAGCAGTATATTACAGCACGGCGGTCTCGATTGCAGACGATAGATCAGTTACGGACGGTCCTTGTCCGTCAAACACCGAGATAATGATAATTGTTTAAAGTTATAATGACTAGAAATATATTTAGAAGCCATTGCGTGAAACGGTGAAAACTGATCGTGTCGTGGGCTAACGTACAAAAAGTTACGTCGTATGCACGTATGTAATAACACTAAATTCTACCCCTATGGAGATATAATATTTCCGTATTGCCTTTAATCAGAAGCAAGATGCCTTTCGATTTGAAGCCTATAGTATGCAGGCCGCTGTGAGTTATTAGGTCCCGTTTGAGGAAATACAGGAAAGTTAAGAAGAAAGCGAAATCAATGGTTGTCGGTTTGGAAAAGGGTCGAAATTATTTGTATTTTTTTATCATTTCAGATTTTGTTCACATATATGTAATAAACATTTAGAAAAAGCATTTACGCTTTCTTGTGCAGGGATGTTACACACATAGATATCAGTTAACTTATAATGCCACTTACATGCGGCCACGATATTCAGCTGAAGTTTCGTGGATATTCACGCTTATGTCCATTATGTTAGACACATTCTATATGTGCCTACTACCAGTATAAGTACTTGTAGCTATGAATCGACTTTTCAACACGAACTGTATCACCTCATTGGTGACACCTCATAAGGGCTTTTGTGTGTTAAGCCATGTGCACTTAAAGTGTCTTTTGGTAGCATTAGTTTGTTAACCAAATTTAAAGTCTGTTATTATTTATTTTGCTAATTTATAGACACAAGCCCAAAAAGAGCTAAGAAATTTTAAGCGTATTTGCTTTGCATCAAACCTAAGCTCTACTTTTTTTTAAAAGAAGTCTCGAGATTTTTTGTTGTAGAACTCAGTTAAAGCATATGTAAACAAAATGCATCACTGCCTCGTCTCCGTATAATTCAATTGTCTATTTGTCCGAGTTAGACACGTAAGAAAGCCATGTAAAGAACGGCATACAACATTGAAGGAATAAACTAAATATAAAATTGCATGAACGTGTTCATCTGATTTTTCTCTTGTCTGATCCGAACAGCTAACGAAGCGAACGAAGTGTTTGGTCATTTTGATATTATAATACATTGCCCATCCACACCACCATATGGACGACTCCCTGAGTCGAAATTCTTCCAATGTGTTTATTCAATCTCTTATATTTTGATAACACTTTCAGTGAAATGATAATTATGCTAATTAAATTCCAAATTCTAAATAGTTCGTAAAATGCCGTTTCACTTAGTTGCAGCCAGCTGTGTCTTTCGCTCCGTGTAGGTCACCAAATTTATCTGTGCGACGTGGTTATGTTAGCTGTTTCTTTTCCTCAAGGTGTGTTAAAGTTTCGACGACGGCTTTTTAGATGCTTACGTACGCACGTGCGCAAAAAATGGCCCTGTATGTCGTTATACCGTCCACTTGAACCTACCGGTGCAACTCGACCAGCGGATCGAAAGTAATGCGACGCTGATGTAATAAGATCGCTCGAAGCTAATCATCCACGTCAACTCTTTGGAAGACTCGAGGCGAACTTTATCCGATAACGAGCTATCTCGTTACATCGCCATGCCGGTGGCAGCCAAAAACGTCTGCTGAGACTTCTGCCACATGCAGAAGCCTTTCCTGTCCCCGCCATACACATTGCCCGAACGACCGTGACTTCATCCACTCGATCGCCATGTCTTCATTGCCGTATGCTGCATAGTTTCGATGATAAAGTGGGTTGTGCTGTTCTGTGGAGCGACAACAAAACTGAAGTGCCACTTAGTATGCCAATACAATAGGCTTTGACATAGTACAGTAATTATTGATTTACTAATATACAAATACGAGTGATCGTTTCCTCACAAGTACCATTTCACATTACTTCGCTGGTATTGGAATAAGGTTACACATGTTGTTGCTTGCGTATAAAACAGCGGGGGTGACATGCTAGCGTAGCGAAGGCAGCTGTCGGCGACAATCTTCGTCGTATAATATACATGTTCCGCGTGTTTCAAAGACCTGTCTTTTTGTCCCCAAAGCAGGTTTTACTGTTGGGTTAACCCACACGAGCCACAGGTGTCCGAAGCCTGGACGTTTTTAGAGAGGGAATTGAAGCGACGGCCAAAAAGTTCGCCTATCCATTCCTTACTTGCGTTTGACGCTTTGGTAAAAATCCGATGGCAGTGCAACAGCACAGTCTACGCCGAGGCAGGCAATGGCGCAACTCTATTCTGTACAACCCAGACCCCTCAGACGGACCCCAAAGGAGATTGCTGTCTTCGATCCATTCGCTGGCCATAGATATCGTTGGGCTTGCTTATGGCGTGGCGTCTTTCGTTTTGCTCGTCTCGTTCAGAACCCAAACACTCCTCCCACTCCCCATACAGATAATAACATGGCTAACTGGGCTAGGTCGACGAAGCACGATGAAAAGGAAAGAAATCACAGCAACAGCAAGAGAAGAGGAAAAATGAGGATCAAGACAGCAGCACCGGACGGTTCCTGTTGAGACTCTGCGGACTTCTGCGGCAGCGTCGACGCCGACGACGAGTCAAATGACGAATCGACTGTGTGATAGTGGCATCAAGAAAGGGAGGCGCATCAGTCGAAACCTAGAAAAGCAAAGGGGGAAGAGGAACAGAAACCTCGCACAGGAAAAAGAGAGCGGAGGTGGATGAAGCGGCAGCCCGCTGTGCGACCAACTGTGACAGTCTGCTGGCGTGTCAGTCGTTGCATAGCGCTATACTGTCGCAATGACGTTGTGATACACAGAGCTTGTGCGCCGTGTATGATTGTGTTAGATTATACGGTTGGCGCTATATCTCAGGTCTTGGCAGACATATCCTTTTTTTTCTCCGGCCTGACGCAGGTAACATACAATACCCGATTTATTTGACTACTGATATAAGAGTAAGCGAATCGGTAGTAAATGACGGGATAGAAGTGGAGGTGGTATACGTCATTTACACGCAACACGCATACTATCGTTCGATTGCCGGATGAAGACGAATTAGATGTACGAAAACGCAGAAAAAAATTTATTAACATACGTTTCTTGTGAATGAGTTTTACCGTATGCTGATAGCGTCCATTCGAGGTAATGTAGAACGCGCTGCCGTGGACGTTAAATGTTGGCTGATGTTCAGCTCTAAAATTTTTTTTTATAACGTTCATTGTTTATTTTTACAGCAGCTGTTCTTACATAGGAAAGAAATGCAGCTATTTTCTGCGCTTAAAGACTAGTTATTGGGAAAAACTAATTTATTGTTAAAGTTTGGTTTGTTTATTACAGTTACTCTGCACTTATATAATAATAGAGCAGCATAATAATAGAGGAAAATAAATATTGTTGTAATAAAATTACTAAACAGCTAATTAAAAGGGTACCTTGTTAGCATATTGAATCTTACGTGATCGGATTATGTGATATGCTACATCTGTGTGATGCGTTACAGCAACTTCTTTTGCATATCCACGGCTTATTTTAGAAACATATTCATACTTTAATTATGACGCAGCGGTGGAAGGTTTGGAAAGTAAAAAAGCTAGTGTCAATGCTCTGCGACACAAAGCTTTTGCTTTAATGCACGGTTTTCTTCAACAGTTTATTTACGTCAATTTAGCACCTAAGTTCGGCTTTATCCTTCGCGTATCAGTGCGCAAGCTAACAATTGTACAGCGTTGTACGCAACTATCGCCGGTGCGAGGACCACTTCATCGAATATTATTCTCTGCCACTGTCCTGGGCGACATACTAGCTTCATGGCTCTGCGGTAGTACCCACATTAATATCTAAGCTCTGTTCGAAAGTTTCAGCAAACGATAACCGAGTGAGCGCTTGATTGGCTGTTCTCGGAGACAAAGTCGTCCACGAACGACAAGCTTAATTCAGTAGGACAAACACGCCTAGGAAAAAACTTTTCTGGAGCCTGGCAACGCTCGACAATTTAAATGTCTATGTTCTTGGGAAAAAAATTAAGCAGACCTTATATATTGTTATTTGCGCGCGACGTGCGTCAGATCTGGCAATAGCTGCAACGCGACGCCCTGCAATAGTGGTGTTTACTTGGCGGCCCCCTGTACCGAACCCAGACTGCACCCCGTTGGTACGTGCACTGACGATTTTAGTGGTTTACTTCGATTTGCAACTGAGTAAACTAAATATTGGCGACGCATTATTTGCGCCAATAAAGAGCACCCACAAGCGGAGAAAGGAACTGCAGAACGATACCTCTCCTCTTTCAGTTAAATGCAGGGTCTTCAAAATTTTTGGAATATATACCGCTGTTCTTATGCGACGAATTTTTCGGCCCTATCCTATGGTTTTATTTGCAAATCGAAGAAAGTCAGGGAGAATCCGCCCAAGAACACCGTTACGATTTTAAAGGTAAGGATCTTGAAAAATCCGGAAATCTTGAATTAGAGTTTCGCATTTGCGTCTTGAGGAGTTTACGATGCCAACTGTATCGCTTGCAGCCCACTCAGAGTTGTTTGCATTTGCGATGTAATTTTAGACCTCTGGTTATCGTCTTCTTTACTGCTGTAAATTTTCATGGAACAGTTTGTGACGCCGAGTGTTTCTTGGCTGTGTCCGTGCCTGCATCTTTTGCAGTGGCCATATTTTCAGCGTGGTTTGGCGCAACGAGCACACTGCACTAGTTCAAAGTTACCGTAGAGAGGTTATTTCGTGTTACTTCTGGTTTTTGTGGACCTGGCCAGTGAATCGGTACGGCAACCATTACTGTCGAAATAATACTAATGAGGTGGACCAAATGGATGCTACGTAATGTTGCAAAGGTGTACCAGTGTAAGAAGCAGTCTGTTCTCTTATGGCATCCTAAAATATTCTACGGGCTGCAGCGATCGCGGAAAATAGAAAGCTCTACTAAATCCCAAAGATCTTTTTTGTTTGTTTTTTGTTATGGAGGGTTTGGAAAAGGCATAACGCCCATGCGTCACTGGTGACCTGCAGTGACTAGTGTGGGACTCGCAAACCCACTAAAATCCTTTTCCTCCTTACCTTTCTGAGGCTCGGGACTGCCTTAGCATTATTTGGAAGCAATGGGAGAAGAGCCGTTGTCTCTCTTACAGTCCTTCTGATCTTCAAATAATTTCCTGCCCTCACGTACCTGATGGCTTTCGTTCGTCGGTCTCGACCGGTTTCGGTCAGCCAAGGCCGGGTAGAAAATCAATGCCTGCTTATTCCGTCACCGTTGTCTGGGTGTGTGCGTTGAGCAATTGAGGGCCCGTCCGTATTTTTCCCGCGCCCCTTTCTTAAAAATGGTCTAAAGTAGAACAACCACTCCATCAGCTCTAAATTTGCTGCAACCTCAGGCTCAGTAGGCATTACTAGGTTTTCTAGCTATTACTTTTTTATACAGTTTTTTAATGCTATGCTATAAACGTATAGTGACCGAGAAGATCTAAACTTCGTAAATAAATTATACCGCAATCAAATGTTTACATACACGAGCTTTTTCTAGCACAACAAGAGAGCCAGATTTCTACATCGCTTAATCAAGCTTAGCTCGAGATTCGAGCTGATATCGCATCCGTCTTATTTTGCAGGGAAGTAAATGCTACCAAGGACAGTAAGTCACACCAATGCAGTTGCGGCCAGTAGCAAATTCATTGAAAGTGCTACCAGAAAATCCAAGGCGTGCGCTCAATTACCATTTAAACGCCACGTGTATATATATATATATATATATGCAACTTCATTTGGTATATATTCAATACTTTGATATGCATTTAATCTATGAACTCAACGCCCCATTTACCGTAAAGCGTCTATTTTCTACTCGCATACTGTAAGTATATAAACCATTGGACAACATATATGATTCATTTATGCATCTTGAAATATCATTCATTTTTGAAATGTCAGTGCTACGCCGGCAGAAACTTTACTTATGAATTTCACTCGTAAGTTGACGTTCGGCAATTTTTTAGCAACTGAAACGACCTATTATGAATTTCGCATAGCTGAAGCGTACTTTGCGCTCGCTAAAGAATCGGGAAATTCTATTGGGATCGCCCTGCAATAAAGGCCCTCTATGAAAGACTATAAACAAGTCTTCTCATAGAAACCTCCTGCACAGCAATGCTTTGAAGCACGAGAAAACTAAGCCTAGACCAGAATTGGCATGAAAGCCATATGAAATTCGAAATAATTTCCAGGCACATAATAAAACTAATTGAAATATCGTTTTCCTCACGTTGATAAAACATTTGTTGTTCAGCAAGTAGATAGTAGAAAATGAATGGAGAATAATAATTTTACAAATTGTACGGGTAAAAAGCAATGACAATTAAACGAAGTGACATGTTAAATGAGTATACATTAACGGTAAGATTATAGCCCAAGGTAACTCTGCATCTGTTTACTGTCACTGGAAGGCAAAAAGGATCAGTATTATTATATGCAAGGCTTAAAAACGGCAGCTATGAAAATGAAAAGCTAACAAGGATGACATAGAAGAGAACGCATGTTGACCTAAAGACTAAACCAAACATTAACATAACAAAAGGAGAGTAAAGGAATTGCTAAGTAAGAGGGTAGAACTAAGTTCTCAGGAAAAAGGCGAACTTAAAGTGATAACCTATTAACAGCAGAGATGAATACCAATTTGCCCAGATGAATACCAGTTTGCAACAGTAGACTGTTGTAAAGCCAAACTAATATCTCTATCAACATTGATAGCATCATCGCAGAACGAACGTGGACGAAAATCGCAGACTGGATGATCTTTAGATAAGACAGTAGCAAATTCAGTTGACGCCAAGACACTTCTTTCAGCAACAGGATTATCGCAAAATGGATGAAATAAGGCGATATTAACAGACGAGTGGCGAGAGGCGTTAAACGCTTTACATTTAAGCCGCTGTTTCCGCGTGGTCTTTGTCCCAATACTCGCCATGCCAGTGGATCGTAGAGAGCCTAGAGCAGCATCGCCTACCACCTTAGGTGCCCTATCATTCACTGAAGACCGGCTACCCTACCCGTAAGGCCCATATTTGCTTTAAAGGAAAGGTAGGGCAACTTCAGTGAGGAATCGACGAGGAGGGGAAAATAGGAAAGCGGAACAAAGAGCGATGATCACCGTAGCTTATCAGAAAGGTAAGAGCTACGCCGGCCTTTTAGGAGCCTTAAAGACCTCAGCAATCAACCCGGAAGATGAAGGGGCACAGGTTCAGAGGATCCAGAAGGCGAAGGACAGGGGCGTTATCTTTCTGGTTAAGGAAACAAGTAAGGGTGGCAAGGAAGAGCCTGAGGAACAGGATTCAAGAGGTATCGAAATTGACGGCGGAAACCAGAGTAATTGTATCAACATGGTAACATTAGAAATCAAGGAACTCGACGAAATAACCAGCGTGTTATAGATCGAGCAAGCAGTGAAAAACCAGCTGTGGAGACAGGTCCGAACCCTTAGCATCGGTCCCCTGTAGGAAACCCAAACTGGAAGTGAAAGCACAATAAAAGGAGAAAGACGTATAACACTCATACATTTTTCGAAAGTGGATGTTATGAAATTTCCGGCAAAGAGGTTTCTTAAGATAGGATGGACCGATTGCACAGTAAAGGAATGGTACGCTCTAACGGCGGGTTACAATTGCCGTGGATATGGGCACACGGCTAAAGACTGTACAGAAAAGAGAATTAGCGAAGACACCTCCTATAGATGCGTGAGCAAAGGCCATGTGGTGAAAGACTGTAGGTTTGAAAAACCGAAGTGCCTAGTCTGCAAGCAGGATGGACATCGGGCTAATCGGAGGTCCGTCCGAAATTTAGGGCGTACGTTGAAGCTCTAAAAGAAAAGAACTTCTCCTACAATACTGATCAATCCGTCCACTAAACCAGGCTCGGATAAAGGGATGTAATAAAGTCGCCAGCTGCAAGGCCAGATACAGAAAATGCCGGTTGGAGAAAGGGCGCGACAGGCGTAATCCCAAAGAAGAAACAGAGGAAGAATGGGTCAAAATAAGCCAAGAGAGCAAGAGACCCGAGGCACCCAAATGTGAAGGGGAAAAAGTTATGGATGAGCAGGAGGGCATGGACACACATGCAGTTAAGTCGGACCTTAACAATGAAGCCCAACAAGATCAATTTGCAGATCAATTTGGATAGGTGTGCAGGTGCTTTCTGAAGCATACGGTTACCACTCTTGGAGTGAACACTTCTCATATCTCAGAACCGAATGGGGCAGCTGTCAAAACCATATGGTGGCTTACTGCCAGAAGGGGCAAATGCGGCCATTTGGACAAAGGATTTTTGGATAGTCACAAGATCGGCGGTCGTAGAAGAATATGGATGCATCGATGGCGTAGCATGGAGAAGACACAAATGTGGGGACACTATTTTCAGCTGTTACTTCTCGTCAACCAGGCCGATTGAGAAATTTTGCTACTTCCTTACTTTAATGCAAAAGCTCTAGAATGGGGCGCCACCAACTGGGACAACCGAGGAAAAGAAATATTGGCAGCCTTTAACAGACTTGTCGTAGCAAATTAAGGGATCACACACACATTTCAGAGATCAATGGGACACGGGTCAATAGCTGACATCTGTGACATGATCATGGGTCAATAGCTGACATGATCTCTAAAAACGTGAGACTCAAGAGTTGGAGGGTGTTAGATGAAGTCGAGACTCTCAGCAATCACAGATATATCGAGTTCGATTTTATAAAAGCGGAAGACGTCTAGGACATCCTGGCGACTCCATGCCAGCCATACAGCGGGCGCTGGCAAAGGGTCGACGCAGAGATTTTCAAATTAATAATCCGGCGGAAACTTGCAAGCAGCACTGAGACTACTGCCGAAGAACTAATGCAGGCTATCCGGGAGGCATGCGAAGCGGCATCGAAACGGTTTGCCGACGGAGAAAAAATCCAAACATCGAAATACTGGTTGACGCGAGAAATTGCATAGACTAGACGATGAAGTACGCTACGTCGGAGACTGTACTTAAGAGCAAAAGAACGGCAAGCCGAGGAGGACTGCCAGCGGAAACTGGATCAACTTAGATCGATCGGAAAGGCCTTAAATGGCTCATCAGAAATAGTAAGGAAAGAGCCTGAAAGGCGTTGTGCGAGGAGATTGAAACTAACTCCTGGGGCCTGGGTTATAAGATCGTTACAGGGAAAATGAAAAAGCGATAAACCCAGTTCCGCACACGGGTTCCAGGGACGAGTCTCAGAACGAAGCTATAGGTTGACTCTTTTCTGACATTGCCAGGGAGCCATCAAAGACATGGGAGAACATCCCTACTCCGCCTTCGGTCACGATTGGAAAGATCACGCTGGCGGCTACGGCAAGGAAAGGAAGACATAGCGGTACAGTGCCAGGTCCAGATCGGATAGCAGCTTCTGTTATTAAGCCTTTCGGCGCGGAGCCTAGTGATTACCTCAGGGGGGTGACAGATCGAATTTTGAGGGAAGGCAGATTTCGGGAGGAGTGGGAGTGTGCTAGGGTCGCACTCATCCCGAAGTCCAGCAAGTCCGCTGGGAATCCTTCTTCTCTTCGACCTATCTGCCTCCTCAGCACGGTGGGAACGATCTTCGAAAGAATCATCATACACCGGCTGTTCAAGGAGCTTGAGGAGGGAAGATTCCTCTTCGACGAACAGTACGGGTTTCGGCGTCGAAGGCTAACTCCAATGGTTATTTATCGGGTCTTAAAGGTGGCCGAGACTGAGCGGAGCAAGTCTTTCAAAATCAGAGGGGCCGTTCTGGTCATGTTGCTCGACACGATGCCGTGGAGGGTGATTAAAGACGCCCTCCAGGAAGAAAGAGTATTGCTATACCTGCAACAGGTGATAGACAGTCATCTCAGTAATCGCGTGATTGTCTAAGGTACCGAAGGATGGGAAGAGCAAGTAGCCGCTAATGTACCACAGGTTTGGTCCTTGGACCGATGCTATGGAACGTGATATATGACGGCGTACTCCAGCTGCCTGATCTCGCACCGGAAACGCAGTTGCGTATGCCGACCCCTCGCACTGGTAAGAGGTAGGACGGTTGAAGGTCTGGAGCAAAGGACGGAAATGGCTATGACACGAGTCAGCCAGATGCTGGAACAGGATTGGCTTCATCTAGCCAGTTACAAAACCAAAGCTATGTTGCTCAACGGAAAGAAAAAGATGAGAAAACTGACTATACGCCACAACGGTCATATAATTGCCCACACGGAAAGGATCTTTAAATATCTCGGCGTTGTGCTGGTCGAAAGTATGATTTTCGAATAACACGTATACAGGGTTTCTATCAAAGCAGAGAAAGTAATAAATAATCTTGTACGAATCCTCCCCAGGTTCGGAAGTGCGGGCGAAAATTTACGACGACTGCTGCTCCCCGTGGCTGACTCTATCATACTACACGTGGCACCAATATGGAAACTCACGGGTCTGGCATGAGGTCATGAAAGCACTCGGAAAAGCCTCGGACCGTGAGTACCAATGCAGCATTAGCGCTGGCAGGAACGACTCCATGAGAGAACACCATTGCTAAACACACCAAGATTTAGAACTTCCACATGCAAGTACAGAAGAAGAGTTGACTTGAACGAAGAAGAAGGGTCCGAACAGAATTCAAATGGTGGTGGAGGGTAAACGAGACGCCTGATTTTAAATCTATTCCGGTGGGACGAGCGCGGTCACGGCCGAACAACGTACCACTTAACACAGATTCCGAGAGGTCACGGCGGCTTGTTGGCTTTTCTCTACCGGATAGCCTCACCTCTTTGTTACGCAAAACCGGCTGTGAACCTACAACAAGGCATACGATGTTCGAGTGTGTACGCTTAGAAAATGAAATGCGCTAACTAGCAGATACGCTCGGAATACAGATGGTGACGCCGGAGAACCTCGTGGAACTGATGCTCCGAGTTGGGGACAGTTGAAATGCAACGGTCAAGGCGGGAGGAAGTATTTTAAAAGTCAAGGAAACCCTGGAGAGGCAGCGGGAGCGCGAGCGTGGTCCTCAGTGCCTAGCTTTAAAAAATGAATGCGGGCCGATGACTTATCGAAGGAATGCGTATAGGGTCCGATGAACAGCGAATAATTCCAATATGTATATTTGGTAGTTATATTTAAAAATAAACTTGCCGATAAGAGGTCTTCTCAATCGGCACAAAAAAAAATAACTGCGAGACCTAGTAAGACGTCACTTTACCGTTGATTTTGCTGGTTGTGGTGTATTATAGAGCTCCAGGTTCGCTCGAGAAAGACCTTGCTCTGGCAAACTCCCGTTTAGCCTTTCAGATGAAATAGTACACCGCAGTGCTTCTATATGAGAATAGGTAGCCTCCTCTAAGACTATTATGCCTTTTTTGAATGCAAATTAGTAAATAGTACGTTTGAATATTCTTAAATTAAAAGTCATGTTTTCACATATACTGGCTGAGTGTTATTAATAATTTTGAATGACAACTCTATCAAATTATACCAATGCTTTTTCCTAAGACGAGTCAATGGAAAAACTCCCCAAAACGATTACAGTCAGAAGAATTGTCAAGCACTCCTGAAACTACCTGGAATAATAATACTGTTATAATACTGTTATTAAATGAATATCTACATAGTTAGTCAGCAAATCTAATTGCCATGTGCACAGAGGTCATCATGGAACTCACGTATCTAAATCGCCGCAACTATTGTTAAGGTGGAACTAACTCTTTCTTCTGAAGGACGTATAAATCAATTTACAGTAAAGGAAAATTAGCAATTTTTAAACCATTTTGATTATTATACCACTACCACCATCAATCCACCAGGATCTGCCTTATTTCGTCCTTGAATATATTCGCACATGTATATATTTATGATTAGTGCCAGTATTGCCCATAGGAAAAAAGAAAGCATATAAATATATTGCCGAAACCTACAGCGTCGTCGCCAAAAGTTTTGTACCCTAACACCTCTTCGTGTTTGTCACATTTCGTTTACCTTTAGGAATGCCTTCTGGCAACGTCTTGCTCTGCGGTCGAGCAGCGAAGGTTCTTTAGTAGACCTCGATTTAAGTATAAGACTGGGTATAGAGTCACTTCACGTCAATAAAGATCTGTTATATGATTTGCCAGTTTTTGAGAAAAATGAGGCAATTTTCCTCGAAACGAATGTTAAACCTGATTCTCTGAGCATTATAAAATCGATTTACATGAACATTTACATGAATATTGACTGACGTATAGCTCTGAGGCAGTTTTTGTGGTGTTTCGGAAAAATTTCTGGGTGATCTTTAGTTAGACCCGGTACCGGAAAATTCCGTCACCTAAAAATCTTACGGTTTTGAATTTGGTATTAAGTTCGTAAAGGATACTTTCAAATATAAAAAATATATGTCCTGGAAAACACATTATAGGGTATAAAGAAAGGCCACACGAAAACGGTTTTGGTGCTTTTGAATTACTTTTCGTTTGTATTAATAGGGGAACGTCTTGTGTGAAGCATGCATACGCTGCGCGCGGCCATCCATACACAGGCGCATTGCGTATGGCTTCAGTGTCATTCGTTTGTTCTGTGTTGGCTGAAGTTAGCGTAAAATTGTTGACAGAGTGACCCTTGTACAAGTGGTTATACGGCAGAAAAATTGTGGGATTATCATAAGAAATCATGTTTTCTCACGAAACGCCAATACCATGCGAGTTGGCATCATCAATGACGCCAGGGAGCCCTCTAGAATACACGCTAGCGCAACGGCCCAAGTATTACTATACATTGAACACAAAAAATGAACGTGCAATAAATAATACACATTTGAAAAAAACATTTCATCCCTGGTTCATTATTGCCCTATTCACATGCAAATTTAACCTTTTGATACAATCCTACGCTGCATTTAGTCTCTCTCCTAACTCCCGTATGCAAAGGCTTTAATACATATATTCATACATTTCGTTCACTAAACATGCTTTATTGTTAAAAAAAATAAGCTGAATGCTGCTAACTGTAGTGTGTTTGCCGTGGGAGTAGTTGCAATAGTACTATTAATAGTAAACGCGCATCTTGCGTTATATAATTCGCAGAACCAGTCCTAGATGGCATAATGAATCGTTGCTCTTTAAAGGAAGAATCCTGCTCAGCCTAGTCATTCTTACTTGAGTTCGACAGGGTGGTAAGAAGAAGGGAGAGGCTGATGAGAGCAAACGAGAGCTGCCTGTCTCAGTCTCCTATGGAAGGTTTCTCTGGAAGACGCTTCGGAAGAAGAGCGTGAAAAGGCGGGAGAAGAACTCCCGCGCTGAGCCGCGAGACCTTTGCCGTTGATGGAACAAACATTAGTCGCACTCGCTGGAGCAGTCGACAAGCATAGGAGACTACCGTTGCTTTCACTGGCAACCCCACTACTAAGAAGAGTCGAAGAGACGGAGAGTGAAAAAGCCTTCAATTACAGTGTCAGGGACGGTTGCTCCACGTTTTTCGGCCAGCAATAGTGCGAGATAAACGCACTACACAGTACGCATTACCTCCCTTATGCCCGCGCAATGCTTCTCTGCTGGCCCTTATTGCCCTTCCTCCAGTACATAAGAACTCTGACTATACTATAATAAAAGAGGCCATATAGGGAGCAAACGAAGTCTTTTGCCCCGACGCGCAAAATCCTTCCCAACGGACCTCCATTAAACGGTCTGCTGTGAGGAACAAGCCGACAAGGTGAATATCCGTGCAACATAAGGCAAACAAAAACGAACAATGTTTAGTGATTTTACGTCGGGCGTAACGGAGCGGCGGATGAACTAAACAGAAAAACCGCTAACAGGATAATGAAGTGGATAGCTGTCGATTTGAGCGAAAAGAGAAAAATCGATGGAAGGTGGAGACAATTCACAGATATCTTACACGGCACCTGCATGGTTGTCAGATATTCTACTTTTATTTAATTAATTGTATTAATTGGAATGACAACGGGCAACAGGAAAGAACGAATTGTTGGATGCTTGCGCTCGATGCTTGCATGTTATTTGTAAAGACGTGGCGATTCAAACGGGAGCAACTTTTCCCATTTTTGGAATGTTTTTTTGACCTCTACGCGGCGGACTCAAACGGGATAGAGGGATGGTGGGTAGCCTACACTAATCGTGATACTGTGTCTGCACGTCAAGTCTTCGCGCCGCCTATCTCTTAGTGATTTCTATTTCGTGCTGCGCTGTTGGTCACGTTGAGAATCAGGAATCAGACCTACGTTAAGTGACTTTGCGCTCCGGGGTTATTTGAGAGCAGCCAAAAAAGTCCAGAGGTTTATATTGTTATATACTATATTTCGATCATCTATTATAAAAGGGAAAAAGGATTTCAATGCGACTTGATGCGATTTGACTAAATTTTAAAGTTTCCTCGCAGTCTGTGAAGCATCCTTATTACGCGCATACCCGCTTAGCTGTGTGATCTATTAAGGCGACTCCCGAAAATGGTCCAACAAAGATAAACAACTCCTGTTACGCGGCACAAACGTCAGTAATGTAATGAACTTCTTTTCTATATTTTTAAATTTTGAATATGTATTAGTTGCTTTAACGTTTAACTACTTTTACTAATATTTATACTGTATATGTTTTTAAAAGTCTGTAGTTCACATGTCTAACTCGTTCTACTGGTCACTCAATGCAGTTCTTCACTCATTAGCTTTCATTTCACGGTTTTAAGCGTGATATCGGCTGTTGTATTTACATCGAGCAGTGCCCGAGACTTATGCCCTAAAGGAAAGTTTCAATGACCAAGTAGCTCTCGTTACTTGAAGGAACTAGGAAGCCCTCGCAATGCGTCATCCGCGAAAGGCGCTATACATCGTTGTTAGTCAGCGTGATACCGGCGCGCGGGAGAGCAACCGTCGAATGGACCAAGTGACCCAAAACACTTTATTAACCCTCGTTAGCTCTCATATAGGCATTTGCGTCTACAGCCTGTGACGCCCAACAAAAGATAGGTTAATCTAACCTTAAAGAGTTTGAATGGTCAAATAATATCGCGGGATGCTTGATATTAAGCTTATTTTGGGTAAACCTTGAAGCTACTTGGAATATATACTAAGCAAGTCACGGCTTGAAAATGTGTAATTCAAGCACGCGTATAGCTTGACTTAAATTTCAACTGTATCACTGTCAAACGTGTATCACCGAGGAACTAGAAAATCAGTTGTTTTATACTTATCTGACGTCATTTTAAAGATCGCCCGGCACGATTCGTATAACACTTGTGTATCTACCAATTTCATGGTCGCCCTTTTATTTGCTATATCTCAAAGCTTGTGCTTGTTTGCTTTGCCCGTACCATACCGCCAAATGCTTTTAGCGTATTTGTGCCTGTATATTTATATCTACAACTGCTCGAGAGCTAAACGCAGGTGCCATCCGTTTCCAAATCATTGTTTCTGTTAATCCTTCTGTCGATTAGGTTAAATCTACGATTAAGCGTCATAATTAAAAATTTAAATGGGTTCTCTGTAAATACTTAGTGGTCAGTTTATTCCTCGTATGTTTCTTGCAGTCGACTTACTTAAATAATACACCCCATTAACACGGCATTATTTTTGAGCCATGTTGTAATTGCAAACAATACTGCATACCAAAATTTGTCCATTACGTTCAGCGGGCCCAAAGCTCCACTGTATAAATGCCACATTCCTGGGTGTATCCTCTTGCTGAATAAGCACAGTATATATAACTACGAAGATTTTCACTTCGTGTACGAGATGGTTATGTTTCATAGCGGTAACTGCTTGAAGCACAAAAAGTAAGCAAACAATGATGTCGAGATCCTCTTTCAATCGTACAATTTCGATTTATCTTGCATACTTATATTGAACTGATAAAATCTTGCATACTTCGAGCGAACCGTGATCGCAACATGGGCAACATAAAACTAGTGTTATAAACATGCGTCATACGTTTAGCTTCCTTTTAAGTACTGTACTAAAGCTTATGGCACTATTTGTATTCACTGGTATGTGGCACATGCCAAGCCAAAAATAGGTTGCAACAGAAAATAAATCGGACGAGCATCCTAATAGGGATTTAGAGGATATAGGCTACAATGACTGTCCCGTGCATGGCAAAACGAGATCGAAACCTTAGATTAATCCTTTATTATGTCACGTTCGGGTGCTCTAATTAGGTTTCTCCTTAGCGGACCGGAACGACTTAGGGGTGCCCTATACGTTAGTAAGCGAGTGCAGTGTCTACAGACCAATCGGCTTTTACCTTTAGGTATACCGCTCTAAGACATGTAGTTGTTTATTTAAAAAAAATAGAGAACATGTGTAATATCACGGTTTAATGCCCAGTCGTACAGAATGATTAGATTATTAAAGCAAAAACATAATTACATAGTTAATTGTGTTTTTCTAAAGATTCACCTTAACCGGTACATAAACTTTCACTATGTTATAATATAGTAATACAGCAAACTTGCTAACAAAATTCGTCAACTAATTCGCTGTGGAATTCTTAGCATATTGTTGTAGAACTTGAAGCCTACTGTTTGTTGAATCAAACTGAGCACTACTAACACTGTAGAGGCATATACAAGAAAGCCGAAACAGGCTATAAATCCTAAAAAAAATAAAGCAGCTTAGTATGACAGTCATTTCTATATTAGGTTATTCCCTAAACTGGGAAACGGAATGGCTCGTGTTTTACCAAACGTTTTTGGCATGCATAGAACGTAAATCAGTCAAATAGAGATGAGGGCTAATTTTCGCCGTTATAAAAATGTTATCAAGGAGTGTTGAGTTGTCCCGTCCTCTGCTGTACTAGCCCCGTAAATGAGCTGTAAGGAGCTTGCATTCCTAGGGTACACCTGTACTAATACTCTCTGAGGTACACCTGTCTGTATTCTCAGCCCTGTTTAAAATCTAAAGTGTGTCACAATTGTCCCAGATTGTCCAAAATTGTCACAATTGGAGTACTCAACTAACTCAAGACCTCTTAAACTAGTTGGCACGATTTTTGATGTTCACAGCCGTAACCGTTCACTCTATCCGTCGCTGGTCTAATGTAGGCATAAGTGTAATGCCAGAATTTCTCCTGAAAATTGACATTGGCACCCGATTTGGTTCCTATCGGTACGCTTGTTTACAAATTACAAAAGTAACTTGACAGGAACTACCGAATGCTCTGCATGAAATGCTCTTTCGTCGTACTGTGCATGCCGGAAACGGCCATGTCAAGACTGACGTTAACAAAGGTGGGTTGAAGTTATTAGGAGTGTACGTAGTTTCGCTTAAATGTGATCTAATAAAAAAAATTCCGAAGTTGTAAATGAATGCTGATAGGTGAAGATAACCTAGAAAATAACGCTCAGTGTGAAAGATTACAACCCGAATACAAAAATAAGAGTGCTTATATTACAGAAAGCATGCAGACTGTGCTGTGTGTCGAGCCAATCCGACTGACTTTACATGGCTTAAATATTTTGATTTTCGAAATTCCGGTACAACATAATTAAGCAATTCTAGTGTAAATACCGACTTTCAAGTTCAACCGTCCTTGTAGTGAAAGAAGGTTGAGTTATGCGAAACTGGTCTTCGCGAATGAATTATTAACGTTCACTTTAAAGTTGAGTCTTTAGTTAAAGACTTCGTGAACAAAGTCATGGAGTGAGATCGTTCTTGCCACCTTAGAAGCTAAACGGATTCTCGACTCTTTTCAAGAGCGCTCTAATTATTAGAAGTGGCTTTTTCGTGTATTGAGTTTCAGCTACAGACATAGTTTTTTTTAGTGCAAGGCTCTTCTGGCACGTTTTTTAAGTTTTCCGTTTCTTGGTTTTGTCTCAACAGTCTATCATCCGAAGTAGTTAAGATTCCGCAAAAAGAGGCTCAGATCAAGTTCGTAAAAAACTGCCCACAAGGAAAGCAAAACGCGACAGGTTATTTGGCCTCGTGTTTGTCTTGAAGAAATGTATCCGCTTTTGTATGCAAAGAAGAAACCGCGAAGCCTTTCATTTTACTCGCTGGAAAGGGAAAACAACTTTTTTCCACCAGCTTTCAAAGAAGGCCATGGGAAAAACTTCAGATTTCCAACTATTTTTCCCGTTTTCATAGGAAATGTTGCAGCAGAGGAACCAGCTCTGCGCCAAGAAATAATTCTAAAAAAAGATCACATTGCGGCAAAAAGAAGCGATGAAACTAACGGCCTGTAGCAAACTGAAAGACTTCTTGAATTCAAAAGACTTCCTTTATAGTCGGTTCAGCTTTTGTTCTCTAAAAGAAGCGCTCATGATAGCACGAAATAAGCCGCGCCTCAGTGCCTCTTGTACAGCCGCTTTCCATTACGATGTACGCTATGAAGGCCAGTAACGGGAAATCCAACACTTTAGAACATTTGTATACGTATAGAAACAACATACTTTGCTTATCATATTCGATTTTTTTTAATAGCTCAAAGCATCAAAAATGCCGATAACTATACGGAGATGCACTCACATTATACCTAAATAGACAATAGCCTCCTCAGATGCTTTTTGTATAATACGACTAGATGATCAGTCAAACAAACGATTCGATAGAAAGATTCAATTGAAAGATTCGATTTTAATACTAAATTTAACCTGAAACTTTATCAAACATTCATGTGTGTGCGCTTGATAAAACTATAATTCTAAATGAGACGGGTCCACCTTAGTTCCTCATTTAGGTAGCTCTCTTTAAGGTAGCACTTCGCAACGTAGAACGCACAAAGGCTCACGATGTATTCTCGGCAAAAAGCAAACAAACCTAATGAGGTTCGAAATAGTGGTAAATGATACCGCTGACTTTAATTTGGGTTTTGCATTTCAGCGTACACATAAAACACTCTTTCCAGCATATATTGAACGCGTTGAAATTATGTTATTATCTCAGAACACCTTTAAAAAGCTTTACAAAAAATAGTCTTGTAGATATATATATATATATATATATATATATATATATATA
>MNPL01000358.1:0-12150 GCA_002081605.1 Tropilaelaps mercedesae
TATATATATATATATATATATATATTATAACGAATTTGATGATAGTTATTCTTAATCGAATTTCTAAATAGTATAGAAATTAATACGTATGAGATATTTGACGCGAGTTGGTTATCGAAAACCACCCACACGACCAACAATGTATACGAGGGGCTTTGTCAACAAACACGCATCTGTTATTGCATATTTCAAGTTTGTATGAGGTCGATGGTATTGTAATTCCGGTATTGAAATGCGCTGTTACGTATAATTCGGGCATTGTCTGAAACTGAAGTGCCTAGCCGTTGCATGGAACACTTGCATGCACGCCCCGGACATCATGACAGCTTCGCACTTAAACTTCGATTTACATATAACTCGAACGACCAGGTCGGAATACTCTAAGCAAAGTTTTTCGTTATCTTGTTTCCAAAGATCATTTGTTTTAAAAGGTAACGCGTATATGTTGCGCTTTACTTAATGCATGACAATGAGTGGTATTCTGCCCTTACGGAAAAAACACTATGAGTCACAGAGCCTAACCATGATCGGTTAGCAGTACAGAATGATAACATAACGACGAGGGTCGAGAAGAGGAAGTCATAAACCAATGTCATATGATCGCACTAACAAGAAGGCTAAAGAATTTTCGAAATTTTGCATAGAATGCACAAAAATGTCAACGGCGAAATAAAACTCGTAAGTGAAGCTTTCGAAGGTATTTTTCAAGCATTTCGCGATGAATATATAAGTTCTTCAAAGCGATAAGCCCGAATATATGTTTGGAGTTGCTTAGGTGCGGATAACGTAAATTTAATCAGGATATTTTAAAAATATTCACTCTCTTGGGTATCCCGGCACTTTCGACAAAATATAGAGTGTTAGAATAAAATTGGTTTGAATTCAGCAACATCAGAATTATGTTTAACAAAGGCTCACCAAGAAAGGGATCATGCAGGACCTAACGAATGTCGGAATAGTCAAAGCTACATAAAAGTCGATAAAAAGGAGTCATTAATACATATATTAAATTAAATATTTTTGTTTTTTGCACTTGTGATGTTTGTACTCTTACTATGAGCTTCGGGCATAAAAAATTGGAGCACATAGCCACCTTTTTTGTGGTAACGGTATAAGTAAAAAGTGATGCCATTCGGGATCATTTCTTTTCACCAAGCTACCCCAGCCGGTTTGTAGGGAAAATTAATTTTTCTATAGAATTAAAGCGGTAAGGTGACCAAACCGAATTAGTCAGCACTTTTCGTTCAATAGACTATTTGGAAGTTTGTTCTACTCCTTCTACTTGGGTTGGAGCGTCTCAGCGGTCTTTCGTCACGATGGAACCTTCCGTTATCATCAATGCTCTAATTCCTTCTGAGGTTAGTGAGAGTCTGAAACCTAACGGAGATGAAAAAGTGGAAGCAACAGACTTCATCTCAAATAGTGACGTAAAGAAAAGACCATCAGCGCAATTTTATACGAAATAAAGACCTTCACTTTTAAATGCAACCTTACTTTTAACATAATATGATTCCTTTACAAAGGAGTAAATGAATATAAAGACTTACAAGGACAGCGATTATAAACGTTGCAACAGTGATATTTTTCAGCGCAGGCAGGGCGCGCGCGTACAATAAATCTCTATTATAGAAAGCAGCTTGTCTCTTTCACCCCAATAAACTATACGAAAGTACGCCCGGCTTGTCTTGCTCGCATTGACAATAAGGACCAGACATTTTGAAGATCTCAATAGATTTCTTCACATATATAAGAATATGCTAAATTGCCGTTGAGCCGGTCGCCGTGCTATCAATTTTCTCCTTTCTCAAATTCGACACAGCGGAGTGGACAGAATGGTACGCCGAGAAACAAAGTAATTTATGGTATCGCATTTAAACGGACTCTTGTAGTTTGACCTGACTTGCCACTCTCTAGATTACATTACTCCAACATCGAGCAGCAATATGAAACTAGATGTCCGGCATGAACTGTAATCTTATGAGCTTTGCACGCTAGACTCACTTTAATTGGTGGGGCACCAACTAACTGCATGAGAAATATATCTGTGGGGAACAAAGAATTCAATTCTGATTCGTTCTTTAGTACCTTCCTTGACAAAAATCATGCGACGGCTCCCAAAGGTAACAATATCTCATCATTAATAAAGCATTGGTCAACCCTCATGATCCTGTTCCAGTTACATACCAGGTTTTCCCAGAGAGTGGTCACCGGATTGTTAAGAAGACTAGCGAGTTCTATAATATTTTTCGCATCATCTAGCTTGTCTGTCCATCCACGAACTATTCCTAGTTAGCGTTTAGGTTTGGAAGGGGGTACAGTTTGAATACTTTGCCACATAATGACTGAAAGTTTCCCTGCCGTAACTGATTTCTCGGATTTTTCATTCCACAAGCTGGTTTCTCTATTTAGTGTGCAATAGTAAGTGAAACCTTCGCTATTTCGATTGTCTTGTTATGCTCTTGTTGACACCCCGATACCATCTCCCTTCACTCATTACGTTAGCAGTGATACTGTTCGTATTGCGTGTTGTAGCTGTTCCAGTTGCGGTTACCAAGCAACTCACCAATCTAGTTTTTTTTTATGTTTTCTCAGTTCTCAGCTCTCAGCCAAAAAGTTTCAGAGTGTTTTTCGCTACAGACGGCCTCACATGAAGTATTCTCATGTAACCTCATGTAATTGCATAGCGATCTGGGCGGCAACATCAGTGTATGCGCTCACGCTAACCGAGCCCATAATTAGCCGGTTTAGTAGGACAGAGCAACCTATGTTTAAAGTAGTATATCTGCAGAAAATATGTTCTAGAAAATCATTTTTTTATTCAGGATCAAGTTTGTATTCAGGATGTACAAGCTTAAACAACAGCTAAACTTAAGAAACAGCAACTGTTAGCTAACACAACAGCTCGGTTTCTTACGACAACTCAAGAGTGACTTTCAGGTATTAAAAGGGAACATTGTATCGATAATAAAGCACCTTCAATATATCTATTTCTTGTAACCTCGTTTGATGTAACTTTTTTCCAGTCTATACATTTTGTTTATCTATGAAGTTATTTGGGGCGACTTCATAAAGCACTGCCTTGACGGTATACCCTCATATATATTTGAGTGTGTCAATATCAATTGTTTTTTCTTTAAAAATTAACAAAAAAACGAATCAGCGGCACTCATTCGGTGCGTGGATTTTTAATATATTGGCTCTTTGCTGGCGTTAAAATGATTATATTTCTCCTGTGTTAAAAAGACGCAATTCTTTAAATAAACTTGGCAAAGTAAAAGATAAAATCCGTTGGCAAGAATGCAAAAAAACATGTCTCAATCGTGATGAAGACGAGTCTCTACAGCGTTGTGCAAAGGGTGCCAACATGTCACTGTTGCACCCTTGCCACACAAGACATTTTTTTCTGTCGTGATTTTCTCGAACTATTCCTAGTTGGGTCGCTGAGCAGCCAAGTTGTTCTGTCACTCGTTGGCACTTTTAGCGTCACCTTCATCTACCATAAGTGGAGACAGACGCACCAGCAATATTACTGTATCCAATATCTTGCCTAGTTGCTCTGCTCGTCTTGAAATATTATTTGGTTAAGCATTATGATTCCACAAATGTTCTAATCATAAAGCAGGTTTTTTCGGTGCCCATTCTTCTGCCAAATGACATTAGAGTTGTATTATTTAGCTAAATTTTTTGTACATTTTACATATTAGCATGTTTTAATGATATATTGTGTATATGTAATTGAATGATCTGTGTTATGTTCCTATAAAACCCTGAGTACATACACTATTTGCTTCCAAAAGTGTTTGGTTCGTCGCGTCACGTATGGTATTATCGCGTAATTGGCAAAGATGGTTTCGTGCTTGCAAATAAGTTATTGAAATAGTCCGTTCAAGGCTGTGCAAGAAAGGTGGAAATTGTGGCATATTTGGTCTCAGTTTGATCGTTACATTGCATTGATTACCAGTACAGTGAAAATTTTAACTTGATTCCAAGACTATGCTGTTCCGCTATAGTGGCGCCTTTTATCTCCTGGTAGCAACCTTCCTTCTGATATGGATTTCAACTGGAAAAGATAGTCAAGCTAAGGTGTTTTCAAGATGTGGATTCGTCGCAGAGGCAAAGAAGCACTTTCCTATCGAACAAATCGACAAATGTAAGCGAGTGTACCAACCATATTAGCTGAATTAGTATTTTTTAATCAACAGACAACGTGCCAATATAAACTAGAATTACTTTACGCAGATGTTTTCATTTCATTATTTATTGGTGTCTGAGGATCTTATTTATGAGCCTTTAACCTTGCCGTTACTATTTCCTGTGTCCTGTACTTTAAAATCTTGATCTAGACTGAATCCTTTTACGCGTTTTATTTTACCTAGTAATCTAATTGATGTGTACTGTCATCACATTTATTCATCACATTATTTGTTGCTTTCGTGCGTATGGTTCCGGGACTTTCTATCGCCGTTGACGTAAAAAACAACGCATTATTCTGTTGCTATTTCAATTCATTCGTCTTTTCGGCTTTTCTATAATGTTACCAGTTGAAACTGTTTGTTGCCAAGTGCTAAATTCTTAGATGCCATTTACAAGTCGATTACAATGGAGCCTTGCTTATTGTTAACTATTTTCCACGATGTTGACAATGAATAAGATAGTCTAAAGTTAGCCAGATCGTCTTAATCCATACTCTTGAAGTGGGACACCAGCGAGCACAGACTAATTCCTAAATACAGTATGTTACATTTTAAATGAGTTTCTAGGGACATGCATCGCTCATTACGAAAGCAACTTTGACACAGCTGCTACAAATACAGATAATGAAGATAACTCAACAGACCACGGAATTTTCCAGGTATATCCATTCATAAGGAGTCTCTTGCTTTTCAGTCATATTTTTTATATTATAAAATGGGAAGCTTAGTAATACAATCTGGCAAAGTTTACGCATTGCCTATTACGTTTGGCTATTCATGGTTAATCTACTCGTTATAAACTGTGGGAGACTGTACTGAGCGATATTATATCTGAAAGCTGATTTTCAACGTGAAACTAGGATCACCAAGTAGGCGACTACTTTAACTGAATAAATGAACGACGATGTGATCCTATTTCACATTGGAGAAATGTTCTATATTTGAAGCTAAACAGATGCCGTTTGAGGAGGATGTACTTAAGGCATTTAAGGCACATCGGCCAGCCTTTGTGTTTCCTGATCTTTTAATCCTATATTTCTCTTCGTGCTTCCACGGTTTCTTAGCTACAGTCAGTTACGTCCAACTAAAACTAGCCATGTCAATAGGGCTCTGTTTACTCTGTCTCCATTACCTGGGTGGGTTTCGTTGGCCGCGTCCTGTAGGACATTATCTATTTTGGCCGTAACCAGGACTGCGAGGTCACGGTGTACGGCGGCATCTCCATACGTTTCGGGGATTTTCCATCTGTAACGTCTCGTCACAGAGCAAAAATCCTAAAACCTAGCCCTGCGGAACTCCAGTGGTAACTGTGTAAAAGTTTCGCGAAAGTTTTGCCTTCCCTTATTTCAACCCTGGTAGTGCTTCTTATGCTTCTGCTTGAGCGCTTCTTCTTATAATTTTTGTGTTCGCTTTCCTTATTGGGTTGATGCAGACTTGTAACATTCACACAACTTGCACAATCCTGCTGCTTCTGCAGCAGAGTTTAATTGCCCTCTCAACCATCGAGAATCACTTTCCCTCAGTGAGGAATTGGGCCTTTACGTTGCCCAAGCACGATGGCCTAGCTAATTAGTATATAAAGAACCCCATCGTCCAAAAAGCTCATAACTTCTTCCGTGCTGTCAATAATACCTAGCATGAGCAGCAATGGGGAGGATGGCGGGTAACCGCGAGATACGCCAATGACCTTTTGTGTTTGGTAATGAAGGTGCTTTCCTGAACTTAGAGCGACAACTTTGGAGTTACGATGCTTGTTGAGGTGTGGCAGCGCAACAAAGTGAGTTTTATATGCTATTGCTTTGTATCCCGCCCGACGTGGAAGTGACCAGCTGTAGTTTAGCATCGATTACCAAGCAGCGTTGCGAAACCTTAGTAGGGGAGGGATGCCTTTTCTCTTTTCCCTAGCTTCCTGTAAGATAAGTGTCCTTTCCAGAGTTCGCCAACAGCGGAAAAGTTCTCTGCGACTTTGTAGTCATTTTTGAAAACAAGCTGCCTAGGACACCCTGCTCAAAGTACCGCCGAAATCCGTGATAGGACTTAAGTCTAGTGGCACGGAAAATAGTCCAAGAATTAAAATTTAAGCAAGGGGAGTTGGGTAGAGGTTCTAGAAGGAAAAAAGGGTCCATATGAAGCGCATGGCATGCACGACCGACCTAGGTGTAGCACCGGATACAGCTAGGGGCAGGAAAACAATGAAAAATTATTTTGGTCCAGCTAATGGCATTGCTGATCATAGATAGTATTTCATAAAGGAGCTGTTGATATGTTGTCAAATAAGATTTCCTCGTTTAAATCAGTGTATTGTCCAGTTCATTTAACGCATTGCATCCTGTACAAATTACAACAAAGTAGAAATGGTATAAGAGTGTGTAGAAATTTAGCGACCGATTTAGGCGAAGATACAGTTTCTGATAACATTTATGGAAGGTGGTCCAAAATTTTGAAAAAAACGGCTTCAACTTCAACACCAAGCCACACCTAGGAATTTCATCTTCGACTACAACAAGACTCCCTTTTACCTTCAAATATAAGTCATTCTAAGGAAATGAAGCTTACATAATTGTACATACACACATTTTTTGGTCGTAAAACCAAAAAAAGGTAAAGAATCATGCATACTGAATGAGCGAACCGTGCTGGTAATGGTAATGGTAAATCTTACTTGCGATGAAGAAGGGTTTGTCTTAGAAATATGTAGCCAATTAGAAATCAGAATACGCCTTGGGTGAAATGAGAAAAAACGAAAAGTAATGTGACACTCTCCTAAAAAAATTAATGTAGATACTCTTATTGTATGTATTTTCAACTGTTTCTGAATTTACGTCGCTTCCGGCCAATGTTCATTCGTTTTGTATCCCCTAAAGCAGATCATACCTTGCGTTAGTGGAAGTCGGGCCTTCACGTAAGTTCAAGATATATTAATTAAATTCAAAAAAGTATTTTATGTAGTTTAAGCTAGTTACTGAAAAACATTATTAAAAGCATTTGAATGCAATATTATGGTTTTTATTTGCAGATCAACGATCGGTATTGGTGTTCTCCGGGACCTGCCAATTTCTGCAATGTCAGCTGTGAAGGTGGCTCTCGGTATATACATGCATACACATAATAATACCTATGCCCTGTATTTAAATTAGAAATACTTCACGTATGACTTTCGTGAACAGTACGTTAGGATGGAAACATTGAATTAGACTTAACTAATCCTTTTCTGTCTCTGAGCTCAGGTCATTTTATGAATGGTTGTTTTTCCTGTCTCTCTTCCCGATGTTTGCTCGTGGGATCAAAAAATTTCGTCTCTTGCTATAGCTAATTTAATGTTTTGTACAGAGATCTATACTATACAAAATAACTTGTACATTTGGATATTATCACAGCTCTTCGTTCGGATAACTTGACAGATGCAATATCATGTGCCCGGAAAATTCTGTCCGTACAAGGTTTTAGCGCTTGGTAAGTACGTAATTTGCAACAGTATTCAATCCAAATAGTAAAACCTAGCTTGGACTATGGGCTTTATGAGTATATTCCCCAAAAAGTATAGCTAGTGCCAGCTAGGTGGTCTATATTTTTTGTTGTCTATCCATACTCCTTGGTTGATAAGGGTGCTAGAATAACTCCAATTCTTTCCAGCTCCTCGAAGCTATGACACAAACTATAATGTTTAATGCGTGACGTGAGATACTATGTACACGGAATAGGATCGAAATCATATGCCACTAGTGACGGTGGTGAAATTTCTTCACCTACCTCCCTTCACTTACTCCCACTTCACTCACTTCACTTCATCTAATATTAAGTGAAGAAATATTATTAAGCTGTTAGTTATAAGATATCTAATATTAATAAAACTTAGTATTAAGTTTTATTAATATTAAAGATAGAGTTTAGCTTAGATAGAGTTTTTCAATAATCTTTCTAACGATTTCAGGTCCGTGTACCCGCTTTATTGTAACAACAGCCTCAACTTTAGCAGCGATTGCACTGCCTGGAATTCCGACCTTAGATCTCGTAGTCTCAGCTTTGCATTCGGAGCTCCACCGCTATTCTTAAAGTCCAGGAAGGGCCAAGACATTTTACAGAAGAAAACAGACACCACAACGAACACACCTTCGTCAGTTTTTGGAGTTATAACTTCGTCTTCAACAGCTTTTGCAATGAAGGACACTGTCGAAGTTACAACGCCGTTAGTGCCGTATCTTGGTGTAAAAAAAACACTGCCTGTCGTTAGCAGGGGCCAATACACATTAGTTGCGAAGTCAGGTGCGTTTATACTAATCGCCATGTTTTTAATACCCAGATAGTCTGAAAGGAAGATTACTTGCAAACTTGGCGTGCTGAGGTCTGAGCAGTTTAGTTTTCACGAATTGAATAACTGGTTAGAAAACTAGAATTTTTGGTAGCTTTTGTTGCAACGTTGTATGATAGCGATAGATGTGGTAGGCCATATGTATTTGGTGATATAAATCTGCACTATTTGTCTTATCAAATAAGGAAAGCGGTTGGACTGTCGAAAGATATTATGGTTAGGGAAACATGTGAGAACGCTTTCCTTATTTGATGATACAAATCTGCACTATTTGTCTTATCAAATAAGGAAAGCGATTGGACTATCGAAAGATATTATGGTTAGGGAAACGTGTGAGAACGCTTTGTTATTATATATTAGGAAAGCAAAACCTTATATGTAGCTAGCACCAGATGCATCGTTCTCGATTGCTTGCATATTATCAGCAACGAACCCAATACTTGTCGTAGAATTACTCTTAACTCTACTAATCTAATCTTTCCCAAATCTTGATACACTTCAACGTGGTGAGAAACACATCTGTCAAATTGGTCCCGTTACTTACAACGTGTACTAATTGGCAATAGTGAAATAGTTACCTTTTCTTGACCCGTGGTAGCTTCTATGTGCAGGTATGCGGACTCAGACGGCTTTCTTATACGTTCAGAGGGCATCGAAAGGTATGCGCACCCAAATAAGAGACCCAAAAGGAACTAGAAACCGATAGAAAAGATTTTAGGTATGCTCCGATAAGTGGGGCAAACTGGGAGTAGCCAGAATGGGGCGTTCGGGAAGGTAAAAAAGAGGTGGCGGTATCGAAATTGTTTCACAAAGCAATAATTGTCGGTGGTGATCACCGACAGAGGCCCTTGTAGACCGAAGACGCCTAGACGGTTCTTTGACTTTCGGACAATTGGCTGGACTATCCGCACCGCGAAGCTCGAAATGTGTAACATCAATAGCAAGTTTTACGCTTGTTTTTATCAGTGGCGTTTTGGACGCAGTTGAGTGCAGGTAGTACGTCCAACGGATGCGAATTTCAGACGAAATTTCGTATTTCTTATAGAAGACAGTGTTGTGTGGTGGTGGATTGGTTATTTCTTTGTCCTCTGCACAGGGCGATCCGATCTCGCGCAGCGAGGATTCTGACCAATCCAGCCTCGAAGGTGGCTGGGAGTGGAGCGAGTATTATTACTCCGTTTTTCTGCCGCTAGGGCGGTGCTGGAGAAGACAGCCGATCGCGAAGCGGTTACAACAGTATCTTTCCCACTACGCTACGCTATCCAGGGACTGATATACGAAGCTTTTTTGCTTGGGAGAGAGTGAGGAGATGAAGTGTCAACGGCCAAAGAAAAAACGATTGCGCGTGTAAGGACGGACCATCTTATAAACCGTATGGGAGCGGTCCTACAGTAGCCAACGAACTACCCGTTTCGGAGCAAACTATTGACACACTTAGAATAGAGATCAAAAGACGAATGTTAGCTCTAGGTTTCTATAACATAGCCTCTGATTTCCATAACAGAAGACTACATTACAGTAGACATATCATAAAAAACACACTTCGAATTTTTGGTATATAATGAGGTATAGCAGAAGTACCTATAATTAAAGTGTAAATAGCTCTCTCGAACCATACGATGAAATCTCCACTCAACTAAAAATACCCTCAAGAAAATTTAAATGGATCCCCCATTAGAAGAGGGGATAGGTGTGAAAAGAGAAGCTTCCTAGAGGATCAGGGAGCATTAGAGAGAAACAATGACAATCCGAAAATGAGCATGACGCCGCAAAATGTTGCTGAATATCTGGATAGTGTAAACGACCTATTTCAGGACCTGGTAGAATTCGCCAAGGATAAAAGTATAAACAGGTATGTCAAAATAGGCCTGGATAAGGTTAAGAATGATCTGGCGAGAGAGAAACAATTAGCTGAGAAGGAGTCATTTGAGAGGAGAGTAGGCACGACTATGACGATCTTATAGACAAAATTTGAGAACATAGAAGAGTTTGTGACGGTGACAGATGAAATAAAGGACGCAAAACTAAAATTACAAGGGATCAGGGAGAAAATAGAACAACTCAGGGCTGAGAACGCTGAGCTAAAAGGAAGGGAGAAAGTTCTCAAATTGAGAATCAAAGACGGAAAAAACGTGCTCCAGGAAAAAGTGGACCAAATGTTCAAAAGTAAAAGAATATGCAAAAACTTCACACTGTTCTGGAAAAAACATGAGCAAACGAGAACTATATTATGATGAAATGGGTAAAATCAAGAATTATGGATGGGGAGCGGCCTAAACTAAAGAAGATGATATATGCAGGGCTAATGTCAGTAAATCGTTCAGGAGACTCCCAAAGTTTGGTAAGAGCATAAGTAAAGTCGATATCAGAAAACAAACGTAAACAGGCGAAGATGGTGAGGAACCGAAAAGAGTGGTGGTATCCACGATTATTCCAAAAGGTACGAACTTAGAGGAGAACTGGTCAACATGGACGTGGAGAATATTGTCGGAGTAACAGAGGCATTAGAACTTACAAGAGAGCAGAAAGACCGCCTGGCCAAGGTATGTCTCTGCAGAGTCAAGAGATACGAATAAAAAGTTAGTTAAATTCTTAGATAGCCGACTCGGTATTAAGCTACTTGTCATCACCAGAAAGAAGGCACCGAGTCTAGACCAGACAGGACCTATCAGGGGCGAAATAAAGAGGGACATCAAATGCTCATTAAGAGCACGGGCGAAGAGTAATACACGGACAAACTCGGAAATGTCCACAGAACCATGCCGGCTTCTATGATTGAAGAGAGGTTCAAAGTCAAGATAACGGCATGCGAAACCACGCGTGACGGAGTAGTTGGAATCAGGCTGAGGGAGGAGCAACCGGGAGAAACTCAGGATCTGTCATCAACGCTAAAGGTCGAAGGGATACAAGGAATCGGGCAAGTCGGACCAGCGAAGCCCAAGAGGATCGCCAAAAATCTACCTAAACAAACTTCTGTACAGGAGCTCCGTACAGTACTAAGGTACCCTCGGGCAAAGTCTAAATGTGGAGATCGATTCTTTCCGAAGAGCTTTCGATGGGATTTGGTTTGCTATAACTAAGAGAACCTTGCCAGGAAAGGTACTGGAGGAAGGCTACGCGATCGCGATTCGTTGGACAGATGCCACATCCACATATGGGTGGCTGTATTCTGTTGTCTTACTTGTCAACAAAGCGGCCACTTCACTACATCATGCGAAGAGGCAAAAGTAGCGGGGAAGAGGTGCCACCACTGCGGCGTGTTGGAGCACGAAGCTAGAGGATGCGACAAGCCAGCATCGTACTAAAATTGCATGTCGAATAAGAAATATTCGGTTACCTTGCTGGACTGCCCGACGCACAGTGCAGCGTTGAAGACGCTGAGAGAGGCTAAGAAACAGAAAATATTGAAGCGGGGCATAGCTCCATAAAAAAGAATTTTAGCTCCCCTTATGCATAAGCTGGAGAAGCGGGTCAAACGCTTTCGGGATGTGCCGCAGAAGAAGCGGCCCCTCGGGTCAGGGAAGTGGTCGACGAAGACGGATTCGTCACTCTCTCCAGCAAAAAACTGGGCAGGAAGAAATATAACCATTCTCTTATGTTAGTTATAAATTTCATATATATATAAATATATATATATATATATATATA